>CBVK0101962559.1:0-10480 GCA_900067695.1 Picea abies | reverse complement strand
CCATGAGGATATCTCGAGGGCTATGAGTTAGGGATTATATATATATATATATATATATATATATATATATATATATATATATATATATATATATATATATATAATATTATATATAAATAATAATAATAATAATAATAATAATAACAAAAACAAAACAACATACTAAAAAAACCAAATACAAATCGCACACCACTACACTCACGTGCAGATTTGGAGTTGCTCGCACTCACCACTACACATGAGCACATATATTGGAGAGGAGAGGAGCACGCACACAGAGTTGAAGGGAGAGGAGGATAGGAGAAGGAGGGAGAGGCGCACGGGAGGAGGCTAGGGCACACTTATTTGCACGTAGAGTGGAAGGGAGAGGAGGACGTGAGAAGGAGGAGAAGGAGGGAGAGGTGAATGAGAGGAGGGCACACAGGAGGAGGCTAGGGCACATGGATTTTCACCAGAGGAGGGCACACACGCACGAGAGGAGGGCACGTGGATTTGCATGGGAGGAGGGAACATGGTTTTTCACCAGAGGAGGGCACACAGTTTTTCACCAGAGGAGGGCACATGGTTTTTCACTAGAGGAGGGCACATGGTTTTGCACCGGAGGAGGGCACACAGTTTTGCACCAGAGGAGGGCACACGGCCAAAGGAAATGGTTCGACTTCTTTCTCCTATATATTGAGTGTGCATGCTAATTTTTTGATGAAATGCTTGATAGAAATGCTTGATAAAATGCTTGATGGAATGCTTGATAGAATGCTTGATGAAATTCTAAGTCATCCTTTTAAAATGCACATAGATGGTTTAAAAATAACTGAAATAACTAAAATAATCTTAACATATATACCAAAGGAAAATGAGATAAAATGAAGAGAGTGGATGAAGAAGAAAATGGACAAAACAATGAAGGCCTCTTGGACTTGTCCTCATATAAAGAAGCAACTAATAAACAATACAATTAATGCACAACTCTGATAAACATAACATATCAAAATACCATATGGTAGAACCCCAACATTCTTATGGAGAAGAGAAAGAGAGAAGGGGTACAATATCATCCATTAAGACATAATCTTTTTTCCCTTGTTTGAATTGCGATATACTATGTTGGATATCTCCATCGAAAATGACCACAAACTTTCTCACATATCTTATTTCCATAATTACTCCAAAAACCCATTTTACAAGTTCCCATTTCCATAAAAAAAAACTAACCCACCATGCCTTTGACCAACTTTAGCTAGCAGGTGATTTTCACCATGCTCACCCGAAACATGTGGTTCCTATGATATACACACATTAAAACTTATGGATCTCAATTGTGCCATAGTGTTTTATCAATATGTCCTTCGTAATTTTCAAGGACTTTGTCCTTGAAAGGATCCTAAAATTGAACTTCAAAAGGGAAAAAACATATCTTCATTTCACGTAGTGCTTACTTCATTTATTTGTGTCCATGGAACAACACTGACAAAAAAATTATCATGCCATGCATGGTAGTTGTTTGTCTTGGAAGAGGCCAATTACTTGGTGAAACGTTGACTTGTCATGACAAATGCTCTAACTACTAGGTCATTTTTTCCATGCTATGCTCAAGGACATGGTTCTAAGTGGAGGCCATTTATTGTTGTGAGCTACACATGCAACAACTTATGGATCCTAGTTTTAACATACCATTTGATTGGTAGGCCCTGAAGAGATTCGCGATTCTATCCCTATAAATCCCCTATAAGTGACCTTCAACAAATGAAAAAATGAGTGCCTTTGTTGGACATGTTGTCTACTCCATGGTCTTTCTTTCCCCAATTAAGGACATTTGTGGCCTAATTATGGATCTAGAACACATGATTAGGTATATATAGAACCTAATTAGGGAATTAAAGGGCCTTGTTTTCTTTCCTCCTAGTTTTCATTGGGATTCTTTATTCTTTTAATCCATCCTCCTCTTATTGTTGGTATGCCTTTTCCCAATTCAACACTACATAGGGTTGAGAGAAAACGTTATTTGGGAGTGAAACATTCTAACAAGCTTCTTCACAAGTTTAAGGGTTGCACACCTGCAAGTGCCATTGTTCATGCTTTCAATAGTTTAAATTACCCCTTGAAGCATGTGAGCATATTTTCCATGTAGTTGCCACATGGAAACTCTACCCACAGGCATGTGGGCAAAGTTGTAGCATCTACAACTCTTTCCATAGGCCTTTGGGGAGAGTTTCTACATGGAAAATTTGTGCACATGCCTATGGGAAGAGTTGTAGCTAATGACATCTTAGGATGATGGCTTCAACGAGATAGAGACTTAAGGAAAAAATTTCCTTGCCCTATCAAAAGGGTCTCATAAGGTCATGACTATATAATGTGGTGGTTATATTTCTTATAAGAAGTTCATGGTTTTGTAAAAAGGGAAACACACAATAATAGAAATCCACCCTAATTATTTCTTGAGGGAGAAACAAGGGGACTATGATACCACAATAGGGGAAGAGGAAAGGGGATTTTTGTTTGATTTAGCCTTATCATTGTCCTTGGGGTACTATCGTTTCTTGCCTATGTATCCTTACAACATTCCCATCAATATTTGACTTTTGGGTTGGTCTGAGTAAAAGTCTCATATGTGTCATATCCTAAGGAAGAGAGAGGGGTCTCATGCAAGAAAAATTTTTTCATTGTCTTTCCCATGTAGGATGGTTGGAGAGAAACCATGCTTAGAATTTCCACAATATTTGAGACAATACTTTAGACCTACAACCTAATTATTGTTCCTCATTGATTGTTCAAATTTCACCACTAAAGTGTACGGAGGTATACATACCCTACTCCCCTTTGAATTTGAATTTGTGACCTCTTAGGAAGAAACACATGTTCTTAACCATGTGCTTCTATAAAAGTCACTTTCCAAATATGTGAAATTCGCCACTAAATGCGCTTTCCAAATATGTGAAATTCCAGGATCATGGATTTCCAAACTATCAATCCCCACTCGAACTCTTTGATAGGTCTCAAATCCATTTCTCCACTGAGCGTCAGGGGATATGCAACTATATGCAACTTTATGCAACTTATATGAAAATATATGCAACTAATAATATGAAACTATATGTAACTTTATGAAACAATGCAACTTATGCAACTATATTGCAACAATTTCGTATGCAACTATATGCAAATATGCAACTATGCAACTATATGCAACATGCAACTATATGCAACATGCAACTTATGCAACTTAAGAAACTTTATGGAACTTATGCAACTTTACGCAACTTTATGCAACATGCAACTTTATGCAACAATGCAACTTATGCAACTTTATGCAACTTTATGCAACTTTACGCAACATGCAACTTTATGCAACAATGCAACTTATGCAACTTTATGCAAATTTACACAACTTTATGCAACATGCAACTTTATGCAACAATGCAACTTATGCAACTATGCAACTATATGTGACTTATGCAAGTATATGCAACTATATGAAACTTATGAATGTGTGACCTATATCCTCCTAATGCAACTATATCCTCCTAATGGCTCTAAGTTCCTTCTTAGAGGCCTTGAGAGCCAACTATGATGCATAAAACCTGTGAATGGTGTCCATATCCCACCCACAGGCCAAAGATCCCTTAGATATGGTCTGTGTGGTGCTTCAAGGATTTGTTCATAACCATTGAGATCAAGAATATGTGTACAGGGCCTAGGTCACTTGTTTTCCTACCTCATCCATGGTATTTCTCTTGATACGAAATCTTATTTTCCATAATATATTAATGGTGCACACATTCCGAATAGAAGGACTTAGTCTTTTCCATTAGGCAGAAGAAATAGTTTTTTAGAGCATAAGGCCCTTGTTTTCCTCCCCCAAATATGGTATGCGATGCACCTTGGACTTCATTTGTGGTACAAAAAACCTCTTAATGGCTCCCATATCTCCCCAAGAGGCCAAGAATCCCTAAAAAAGGAACTGTGTGGTTGTTCAAGGCCTAGTTCACTGACTTTGATCTTTATTTTATGCCAAAGTTCCTTGTTTTCCTCCCCTAGTTGTGGCATAAGCCCACGATACTTTCTTATTATGAAAAATGTACTATTGGCATGAAATATCCCACACGGAGGTGAAATATCTCCTACAAGTGTCTTGTGTGGTTGTATAAAGACTACATTGCAAAGATCAACGAGAAGATTGAAATTGGGCCTAAGTATCTTATGTTCTTTCCCTAACCATGGGTAAGATCCAAAGTGCGATACGTGATGTCCAAAACTTGTGAATAGTGATTGTATCCCACCTAAAGTCCATAGATCACTTAATGAATATTTGTGTGGTGGTTTGAGGCCTTGTTCATGGACATTAAGGACGAGAAGATTTTTTTAGGGCCTAAGGCCATTATGGCCATTATTCCTAATTTGAGGCCTTGATCTTGGTCATTAATCACATAAGGTTCATTTAAATCCTAATTCCCTTTTCTCCTTCCCTTGATGATGGTACAAACCTAAACTCCCATATGTGATGTGAAAAAATACTAATGGTGTCCAAATCCCACCTCGAGGCCAAATATCCCTTAAACAGTATCTACATGATCATTCAATGGTTAGTTGATAGACCTTGAAGTGAAGAAGCTTCATTTTGGACCTAAGGTACTTGTTTCCTCTCCTAGCCATGGTACACACCTTGAGACCTATTCTTATTATGAAAATGTACCAATGGTTCCAAAGATACCCTACATAGATCTTGTGTGGTTGTTTAAGGACTGCAACACAAATACCATCCCCGATAAGATTCAAATAGGGCCTAAGCACCTTATTTTTGTTGTTGTACATTATGCCCAAAACTTGTGAATGGTGACCATATCCCACCCAAATTCCATATGTCCCTTAGAGAGGGTATGTATGGTGGTTTGAGGCCTTATTCATGGCCATTAAGATCAAGAATATTTATTTAGGGCCTAAGGCCCTTTATTTGCTCCCTTGGCCATGGTATAGGTCTTGAAACCCATTCTTTTTATTCAAAACATACTAATGGTGTACATATTCCCAAATAGAGGCATTTTTCATGGCCATTAAGTATAAAAAGATTCATTTAGAGAAGAAGGCCCTGATTTTCTTACCTTCGTGATGATATAAACCTATATGCAACTTATGCAACTATATGCAACTAAATGCAATTTCAACTTTATGCAACTAAATGCAACTATATGCAACTATGTTGGTACCAAAAACGTATATTGGCATGATAACTTATCTTCTTGTTTTAACGAGTGTAGGTACCACCAAATAGGTATATGATAGATCTATCTTCCTCAAGTGATGATCAAGATATAGTAAGAGAGGTTGAAAGCGAGACGTGTTGTACTAGATCTACCGGTTCTAGATCAACTAGGTTGGAAAAGGTAAGGAAAATATTTCGTACCCGCATGCAATTTTTTATTTCCAACGGAGGGTCATGTAATTATGATGCTGAGAGCATAGGTGATATTGAGTTTCCCTTGAGGTATAAACATCTAGTGCAACGATGGGCACCTAAGGAGCTACCTGAAGTGGACACAAATTTCTTCATTGCTGGGAGGATGTATCGCATTTCTCCTTCATCCTTACATGGATTGGGGTGATTTTCCATGGATGGCATAAAGGTCGGCTATGGCACTATAACTGAATTGATGGAGTATGTCGGACCATTATACAAATACAATCACTGGTTGATGTTGGTCCGATATACGCAAAGTATGCGAACATACGGAGTTGCCGCAAATTATATACAACTACTAGATAACAATCAAAATAAAGGGGCAACTATGTATATTGATGGAAGGCCAAAAGCTACCGGAAACATTGTGGGCTTTATAAATAGTACATGACTAGTGGCAACAACTAAGAAACCGAATTGCATATTTGAGGCATGCAAAGGAAATTGTATATTTGTATGTGCAACAAAAACAATAGTTCCAGGTGAAGAGTTGTTGATCAATTAAAACTTAAATCGAATAGATAGAGGGGTTGAGACTATGGGGGTAAATATCTTACATACCATTCAACTCAACCTTTGATCAATCATTGTTACAATTTATCGCTGCAATATTTCAAATTTTTACTGCATAATTTTTTTACAATTACTTTCATAACTCTTGTTGATTAATTTATTGTCTCAACATCTATCCAAGGTGACCATGGAAAGGCACCCACTTCGCCTCAGTAGGTAAATGTTAAATACAGTAAAAACTTATAACTACAACAACTAAATTTCAGAAATTTCAATATTTTTTTTTTCTCTTATTACTGCAATATTTCATTTTCTTAATGTTACAAGTGAATTTCATAACTTTTATTGATTGATTTATTGTGTCAACATCTATCCAGGGTGACCATGGTAGAAAATCACCCGCTACATCTCTCCAGGGTGACTGTGGAAAGTCACCCACTATGCCTCAGCAGGTAAATGTTAAATACAGTAACAACTTATGACTACAACAACTAAATTTCAAAAATTTCATTATTTTTTTTTCTATTATTACTGCAATATTTCATTTTCTTAATGTTACAGGTGAATTTCATAACTTTTATTGATTGATTTATTGTATCAACATCTGTCCAGGGTGACCATGGTAGAAAATCACCCGCTACATCTCTCCAGGGTGACCATGGAAAGGCACNCCCGCTACATCTCTCCAGGGTGACCATGGAAAGGCACCCACTGTGCCTCAGCAGGTAAGTGTTAAATATAGTAACAACTTATGACTACAACAACTAAATTTCAGAAATTTCATTATTTTTTTTTTATGTTATTACTGCAATATTTCATTTTCTTAATGTTACAGGTGAATTTCATAACTTTTATTGATTGATTTATTGTGTCAACATCTGTCCAGGGTGACCATGGTAGAAAATCACCCGCTACATCTCTCCAGGGTGACCGTGGAAAGGCACCCACTATGCCTCAACAGGTAAATGTTAAATACAGTAACAAATTATGACTACAACAACTAAATTTCTGAAATTTCATTATTTTTTATCTGATATTACTCCAATATTTCATTTTTTAAATGTTACAGGTGAATTTCATAACTTTTGTTGATTGATTTATTGTGTCAACTTCTGTCTAGGGTGACCGTGTCCGAGATTCACCCGCTACATCTATCCAGGGTGACCATGGAAAGGCACCCACAGTGCCTCACTAGGTAAATGTTAAATACAGTAACAAATTATGACTACAACAACTAAATTTCTAAAATTTTGTTATTGTTTTTCTGACATTACTGCAATATTTTTTTTTTTTAATGTTATAGGTGAATTTCATAACTTTTGTTGATTGATTTATTGTGTCAACATCTATCCAGGGTGACTGTGAAAAGGTACCCACAGTGCCTCACTAGGTAAATGTTAAATACAGTAACAACTTATGACTACAACAACTAAATTTCTCAATTGTTAAGGTTCATCTCATTAATTTTATTCATCAATGTATTGTGGCATGGTCAACGTGGGAAGGCTCCCACAAAGGATATTGATGAGAATGAAATATTTTATTTGACTAACCCAATGACAACTGTAACGAAGGCCTTGAGGAAGGCTAAGATATAATATCTAGGTTTGATTAGCAAAAGACCCCTGACACAAGAGGATAGGGCAAGAATTGTAGAGCTACAAAATACAATAACTAATTTTGGGGTAAGTGGCATCTTCACATATTTTTATTAGCTATGACAATTTCATGTTCGTTTTTTAGTTTTATATTTTGTATATGATCTGATAAATAATTTTTTTCCATTTGTAGGAGTTTTTAAACCCCGTTCTTGGGGAACCTGTAGATCCTACAACTTCTATAGGTAGTAGTGATGGTCCAATGTAAAAAAAAAGGTCGACATAACAAAGTGCAAGTGAGGCTTTTTGAGCCTCCTGAGGTTCCCCTCGAATCCATTGATGAGCGAAATGATTTTGATCGACATGACATGCCGGAGCATGATGAGCTGGAGCCTGGGACTCCACATGATGACTTTGGAGAGGAACATAGTGTAGATGGACAAGATACTATTATGCATGGAGCAGAACGAGTTAAAAGAACTTGATCACTAGATGTCACATTTCTAGTGGATGATGCATGTGTTCCAATCAAGATTCAGAATATTGCAGGTAATTGTCCCATTAATTGATTCATTTTTTTCATGAAATTGAAATGGACATTTGTTGAGATTATTATAAATTAATGGATAAAATTAATGGATAACACGTTTCTGCATGAAACAATGTTTTCTATAGAAACTTACATGACAAAGCATTGGATTTGTTTGGCCCCACCATTCACACATAGTGGAATGGCCAAGATAGAAAAAAGAAAGATGATTTAATAGATCACATGGTAAACTTGTTCGGAAACACTTTCAACAAGAAAGTGGTTACAAAGTTAGCTAGCGAGAGTTTAAAATACACCAGGTCCTAGTATAGGGATAAATTGCAAATAGACCTCAAGAATGAGTGCCCTCCCATGGTTCCCAAGAAAGAGTGGAAAGCGCTAATAGAGGATGCAAAGGAGAACTTGTTTAAAAAAAAGGGATGACAACCACAAGCTGTTCAAGCAAGGTACAACACATATCCTATTGTCATTGAAATATGAGCATTTATGTTTTTCTTTCCTGTTTTAAGTAACAATTCCGATATCTATTATTTTTCAAAAATTCCATATGTAGGATATCAGACACCTCCACAGCAACAAAGGCCAAAGTGGAAAAGCATGGCCAGCATAAACTAGTCCAGGGTGGCTATGGAAAACTAAAAGATCTAATAGTAAGATTTATATGATTAACTGTGGTTAATATTTATTTAACAGTAGAAAACAAATATATGTTTTTGTTATTGGTATTTTTAATGGTGTTATGCATTGCAGTTAAATATGTTCGACATTGTTGCCACCAAGGAGAACCTAAATCTTGGTTACAAGCATGGTTTTAAAAGTGTGATTGAATATAGAAAAAGCTTGGGCCAGACTCCTATCTCCCTAGCCACGCAGGTAAATCAAATGAATAAGGAAAACGCAGTAGCATGCTTGTAAAGTCTATTCATATTTTATTATATCACCCTTAACTAAGTATTTATGTTTGTTTTAAAGCAACAGTTCTACCGCAGTAGTGAATCAAGCGGTATTCAGCAAACACTGCATCATACAAGGGTCCACATGTCTAGTGATAGTGTAGAGCAGAGTACCCATTCCGGTATGTATTCTTTAGAATTAGAAATATTTACTGTGATTGTAGATATTTATTTCCTGACTTATACTTATATATTATCTTCTCAAAATTGAAGAGCATGTAGATCAAGAGGGTGAAAAGCAAGCGCAACCGGGTGGACAGGAAATTAACAAACCAACTGTCCCATCTACAAATACAGGTAAAGAGAAATAGTGTAATGTTAATCAAAACAATGAATTAGTTATTTCAATTATATTTCAACATATCAATATGATCATTTTCCTTGTTCCAGTTCACCACCCTGAACAGATGTCAGCTAACCCTTCTCAGCGATGTACCAAAAGTATGGTACATGAGCGCACACAAACAATAGAAGGATAGGGCACACAAAATACAATGTCCTTGGATGATGATGATCATATCCCAATTGTCAGTTTTATGAATGTAAAAAAACATAAATCAAAGAAAAATTAGATGTATAAATTAATGACTTGTATTTGGATATTTATCGATGTTTATATGTTCATATGTTTTGATGACTATCCTAGTTATGCATGAATGTTATGCATGAATGTCTATATGTTTTCTATATAAACAAAATCATTTGTTGGATATGGGGAATTGAGAGCGATGTGAGCAGGGGAGGGGCCATATGAGCTTCCACCTTCACATGGTTGGCCCTGTTTAGTAGAGAATAACCTATTCTCGAAACAAAGAGAAGCTCAGTAAGGTATGCGGCAACTTAATTTTTTTCTAGAGTATTTTACATAACTAAATGCATGCTTATTTGCTTATTAATTATTTACTCATATAAAAAAATTGTCTTTTATGATTCATGCAGGTCTTGGTGATGGAAATGCATCTCGTGGAAAACTCTTAACAAGTTGTATGGGCTAATGGATCTGGTGAAAGGACAATGAAAAGGTAAGGTTTTTGACATGTTTTTAAAAGTAGGCTACAACAATGAGGTAGCCCCTTGTTCTTCTATGCCTTCTCTTTTCCTTATGTTTCTATTAGTTGTCAAAATCAACATTTTCTAACATTAAAAAGGTCCCATGTCTTAACACACTTTTATCAAGTTGAATGAAGCCTTGTTCCTATTGGGAGTTTTTTTGGTCTAGCTTAGACTTCCCATTATCAACTCTAGCCACTTCTTACCTGGTAGCACCCAATATTACCTAGTTCTCCTATTATCTTCTTCCTCCCCTAATGTTCCATGCTCTCCTACATACTCTTCCTCTTTTCCTATTCCTTCAAATGCTTGGGGAAAGTATTGCCTCTCCTCCTTAGCTTTTCTTCCTTACACCCCTTTT
>CBVK0101962555.1:0-21195 GCA_900067695.1 Picea abies | reverse complement strand
ATAGCTCATCGGAATTGGGAGGGAGAGCATTACAGGATATAAGATGATGAGAAGTGACTTTCAGTGGCCAGAGAAGCCATAAGGATGGATAAATCACTTTTTAGAGGTAAAATGGTTAACTAATTAATTAATTAAGTGATTTAATCAAAGAATAACAAAATAAAGTAAAAGTCACTTAGAGGGAAAAGGTCAACAACAAATTAGGGTTTCGAGAAGCTATAAAGGAAGAGTAAAGCACCATAATTGGGCATTATGCTATGTTATGATTTGATGTTGAGATATTTGCAGAGGAGGAGGAAATCGACCCCCTTGTTGTTTTGTGGATTTCTGGAGGAAACCACCACCATTGATTGGTTTCGGTGTTGAGAGACACACCCTAGCCTATCGAAGATACCATCCATGTATTTCACCGTGCATTACAGTGTTAAATTCAGTGATTGCGCAGCTCAGCCAGTGAGGGCGCAAGTGTTGAGAGAGGGTTTGTGCGGCCGCTTGTGACAATTCAGATTTGGCCGATTCCTTCTAACCCATTAGAGAGCTAGCCAGGGCGCACCTATTGAGCCATTTGTCGTCAGTTTCCAACGGTGGAATCTTTTCGAAAGCAAAAAACAGTCATCTAGGGAACAGCTCCAGAGGAAGCACATTCGGGGTTCCAGGGGACATTCCATGACAGATCTGAGGAATCCCTTCCGACTCATTACAGAGGAGACCAGGACGATCGTTTTGAGCTGCACATCGTCAGATTTCGCCAGTGGAATCACTAGGGCACACTCATTGAGCCCAGGAGGTGCGCAAACAACTAGGGGGTGACATTCGGAGCTTCAAAGGTCGAATCTTCAGTCTGACACTCATCAGGATCAGTCTAGAGGCCAAGGCACATCTTTTGAGACAGTTTCCAGCTCATTTCGACGGGTATCGCCATCAAGGCGAGTTTTATGGATTCTACAACAGTTACTGTGAGCTGCCAGACTGCTTTTTGTCGATTCATCCGTGCATGCGCAGACCAACACCCATTCTTCCGGTCACAAGTATTTCTTATCTATTATTTTGTATTCCAATGACGATCCATGAGATCTAACTGATGATTATCATATATGCTTCCATTTATTATTGTATTTCCTGCTTTTCCAGCATTATATATATATCAGTGAGTTGTGTTGTCCTTATTTCGCATGCATTGACTTATACTGCTAAAACATATAATAAACTGGAACACACATGCAAAAGTCACCAACATCATCACACAGTAACTCAAACGCATTCAAAAAACCCCAGAGTATTTGATTCAGTAGCCAAAACCATAGTTCAATAGTAGATATCCAGATTAGCTAGATCAGGGATATTTCACCCTTACCTTTAACAAACTAAAATTAACTCCTAGAATTCATTTAAGAATTCACATGGTAACTAGGGTCTACCCCCCTTTGCCTTCCCTAGGTGTAAGCCTAGATGGAAGAAGTTTAAGTCGAGGTGATAGTGGGCTTGAACTTAGGCATTGTGCCTCCAAGGACACACTAAGTGGATTGGACTTAGTCCACGTTAGCAAGTGTGTATAAGGACGGCAACAGGCCTCATTATGCAAACTTTACCAGAGCTCTAATCAGAACTGATTGATGGTGCTTCAGGAGAAGTTGAGGAGCATCAGAATGATCAAGGTTGAGTCGGTTACTTCATACCTCTCAAAATTCACTCAGACTTGTGATGAGTTGACGGTTGTTGGAGAGATAGTGGATCCCACGGTGTTAGTGAGGACGGCCTTAAATGGCTTCACCAAACCTTGGGAGAATTTTGTGCGAGGCATTGTGGCTAGAGAGACTATGCCCAGTTGGGAGAGGCTCTGGGATGACTTCGTGCAGGAGGAGTTGAGGCATGGCTCCACATCTACTAGTCAACAGCAGGGTGTTGCAGATGGTGATGAGGGTGATCTTGCTCTTTTTGCAAAGGGCAAGAAGAAGATCGGACAAGGTCCCAAAGGAGGGGCCAAGCAGAAGTTGCTAGCAGCCGAGAGGAGGAGAACCAAAGAAGGACATGAGCAAAGTGAAATGCTTTGCTTGTGGTGAGATGGGGCACTATGTTGGACAGTGTCCCAAGAAGAAGAAGAAGCAGGATGGTACTGCAGCGACAGCAGAGGAGGAGTTCACTGCTCTGTTTGAGAGGGAGTGTGCCTTCATGGGTTGTTGTTTGACAATTGAGACACCATCCAGTAGTTGGTGCGTAGATAGAGTTGAGGAGGTCCCGCAGATTTAGAGTGTTGCAGCTCAGGGGACTCAGACTCAGTTATCGAGTACATCGTATTCAAGGGTGACTGGTCCACCCGGGATGACTTTAGTTTCAGAGTTACCGAGTATACAGACAGTTGGTGTAGATGCTTCATGGCCTCAGACTACTTTGCATAGATCTATTGGAGAGCCTCAGAGGTTGGTCAGAGAGAGTAGGGAACCAAAGAGGTTTGGGTCCCACTTGGTTATGGAGACGAGCAGATCAATTTCAAATTCCTCTTCAAGAGGAAGTCCCTTGGTGAGAGACCAAGGTGAGGATCTTTGGTGAGATGCCAAGATCGAGAGACTCTTGGTGAGATGCCAAGGTACCTTTCGTGAGATGCCAAGGTAGAGATCTTTGGTGAGATGCCAAGATCAGGACCTTTGGTGAGATGCCAAGATCAAGGCTTCGATCAAGAAGGACTTTGATTCAAGGAGATCTTGGATAGGTCGAGATAGACTTCCTTCTAGAGATCATGCAAGTCGAGCATATCAGAGTCAAAGGCCACTTTTGATGATCAGGTTACAGCCATCCTCACCGAGTATTTGCCAGCAGGCAACGATGTCCACTGCAGGGACAAGATTGGAGTGTGAGTGACACTTTCCTCGGTAAGAGGGAGTGTTGAGATTTGGGTACCTTGGTAAGTGGTCCCCTTGTGTTTGTGAGTCTCTAAACACAAAGGGTGTTGAAGTTTGAGTAGCTTCGGAAGATATTCTTATTGTATCAATATTGTATTAGACCAAGACAAAACCCTAAAGAATAATATTATGTTATATTTGTAAAGTCAATCCTATTGTGTCGTTGTAAAAATCGACCCTATTGTGCCTTGGCAAAAGTCAATTGTAAATTAGAAATGGTAAAGTGTACAAGTCGGCCCTGACCTAATTCTGGGTGGCTCAACTTGTATTTATAAGAAGCTAGGCGCCTCACTTGGTGAACACGCAACACAAGCTCTCTCACACAAGAAAAAGTGCGCAAGTCTGAGGAGGACACGCAACTACAACGGAAGGGTGTTCTAGTAAAGGTTTGGTTATCTCTTGGAGGACTATCTTGGTCTAGTGGTGCACTACCCTATTCTGGTTAGGGTTTTTCGTCTATGTTCTGATTATCTTATGTTTGGTGAGATCTCTCTTGAGAGAGACACTGTTCTTGTTGATGAATCTATATTGAAGAAGCTTTGTTGGGTTTCCTCCCCCGAGAGGGTTTCCCAGGACAAATCTTATGTATACTATGGATGTCTTTCTTTGAGTGATCCTTATGCATGAAGTTATTGATTTAATAGTTAACAGTTAAAGAATACTTAATACATTTAACTGCTTAAGCTAAATTTTAACATGGTATGAGAGCGGGCCGGAAAGAAGCCATTTTCACAGTCTAGAAGAACTCGTTGGGGAATTCAAGACCATAGGAAGTCTCCTAACCCTAGCACATCTTTCCTTGGTTTAGATTTTCAGTTTGACGAAGATTTGAAACTACAGCTTGTGTTGCAACTGTCGACAACTGCATAAAACCCTAGAAGGTGATTTCTCCCACTTTCTGGAGGACGCTAGTCAAAGTAAAGCTATCAAGGAGTTCACTTAAGGAGGGCGCACCTTTCCCTCGGATCATGATCCAGATTTATGAGCAGAACGAAATGAATAACATAACACAGAGATACAGAGAACAACAACAGATATACAGTGAACAATAACTTCTATTGAATAAATAAAATAAGCTGAAACTATAAAACTGCAGAACTGAAACAACTTGCTCGAATGGTGGTAGCTATCTCTGAGAAGAGTTGTGGCTGCTACGCGCATCAATCTAAGCAAAATGATTACAATGAGGCTCCAGAGGCCTTTTTAACATTACTTGTGAATGCCAAAACCTTAGACATCCAAAAACCTAACCCTAGGAGATGAAACGGCAAAAGTTATGTGGGCCCCAATGGGTAAGTTGGTACCTCAACTTCCCAGGGTCGTAACTTTTGCATACAACCTCCGTTCTAGTCGTGTGATAGCCCGTTGGAAAGGTCTTTTTGAGAACTACATATTCTGTCGTCAAATCATGGCTCCATTTAAATTTGAATGTGGCAAGCCAAAAAAACATTGTTTAGGGCCCCAAAACAGCCATGGAAGTATAGAAAGATGTAGTGATATGAAAACTTCCAAAATAAGCCAGTTGGAATAGGTGGGCGTCCACCTATATCCACCTAGATGGTGTAGGGATTCACAATAGCCCCGGAAGTGCAGAACCCACAATTACAAAGAAATGTCATCATTACAGAGAAGCGTGTTGAACTAAAAACTGTCAAGATGAGTCAATTAGAATAGGTGGGTGGCCACCAATATCCACCTAGATGAGTAATGTTAAAAAGGCATCTAGAAAACAGCAAAGAATTCACCGATTCACAAATAAATTTCTTGGTTGATTCCATAAACTTAGAGGTTGTGAACCTTCAGAATAACACCTTGCCTAAAGGATGTATTCCTTTAGAAAACCTCTTTGATAGACACGACGTCTTCAAAAGAAAAAGGCCTAGCAAACAAGCGGATGAAGCCCTTGAATTCAATATCGGTACGGAAATAGATCCGAGGATGGTCAAGATAGGGAAGGGGGCTACTGAGAAGGAAAGAGCTAAAATTCTAGACCTCATAAGGGAATTCAAAGATACTTTTGCTTGAAATTATGATGAAGGGGTGATGTCATCCAGCATGCTATACCTTTGATAGAAGGGGCCAAACCTTTCCGACAAAAACTAAGGCACATCAATCCAAAGTTAGCAAGCCAAATACAAAAGGAGCTACAAAAGATGGTTGATGTTGGTATCATAGCTCCCATCAGATATTCCTCACGGATGTCGAATTTGGTAGTTGTCCGAAAGAAAACCGGTGATATACGTCTATGTGTTGATTTTTGCAACCTTAACCAATTGTCATTGAAGGACAACTACCCCCTCCCAAAAATGGAACATTTGCTACAAAGGGTTACAGGGGCAGGGATGATGTCCATGTTGGATGGATTCTCTGGATACAACCAAGTCTTGCTTAAAAGAGAGGACCAGCTTAAAACGGCATTTACTACACCTTGGGGAACATTTATGTATTTGCGAATGTCGTTTGGTCTTATGAACGCTAGTGCCACTTTCACGAGAGCAATGGATTTTGCCTTTAGGGACCTCATACAGAAAATCATAGAAATTTACCAATGATCTCACAGTTGTCTCAAAGGATAGGAAGGGCCACATTTCACACCTCAGGATCGTTTTTGAACGATGTAGAAAGTATGGTATCTCCTTAAATCCTAAGTAGTCTGTTTTTGGGATCGATGAAGTAAAACTTTTGGGTCACGTGGCTTCAAAAGGGGGAATCTCTATAGACCCTGAAAGGATCCAATCAATAAAAGATGTCCGCCCGCTAGTTAACAAAAAATCCTTGCAGTCCTTTTTCGAAAAGATCAACTTCATTCGGAGATTTGTCCCAAACTTTGTCGAAAGGATAAAACCCATGAGTGCTTTGCTAAAAAAGGGCATTGCCTTCAGGTGGGATGATAAAGCCATCAAGTCTTTTGAAGATATAAAGGACGCTATCTCCCAAGCCCCAGTCTTGATCAGCCCATATTATTCACGAGATTTCATAATATTCTCAATTGCCTCTCAGGATACCATTGCAGGTGTTTTGATGCAAAAGGACGCTGATAATTATGAACACCCTGTGGCTTTTATGAGTAAAGTCCTTAGAGATTCAGAGTTGAATTATTCCATTACTAAGATGCAAGCATATGCCCTGGTGAAGTCCCTTAAGCATTTTAGAAACTACGTTGGTTACAACAAAATCAAAGCTTATGTCCCTTACCCAGCAGTAAAGGATGTCTTATCACAACAAGATTGTATGGGTACTAGGGGTAAGTGGGTCTCCAAAATCCAAGAGTATGACTTAGAGATAAAACCCACCAAGATAGTAAAAGGACAAGGTCTGGCCCAAATGCTAACCGAGAGAAACCAAGAGGCCATACAGTTGGGAGAGAGTGAACAGATAAATTTGGTGGTCAACGAATTAGAACACAATGAGTGATATTCCGATATCATCTATTACTTCAAGAATCTGTCATGCCCTAATCACCTAGTAGACTACAAAAGAAGGGCTTTGAGACTTAAGGCTATGAAATACTGTCTGACCGAAAATGGCCTTGGTTGGAAAGATCCTGATGGTGTTCTCCTTAGATGTGTCAACCAAGAGGAGATTGAGGAACTATTAAAAGAATTACATTCTGGATTTTGTGGTGGACATTTCACAGCTCACACTACTGCCCACAAAATCTTGAGGGCTAGATATTATTGGCCGTCACTATTTTCCGATACTCACCGATATGTCCGATCTTGTCAGCCTTGCCAGTTCTTCTCTAGTAAACCAAAACTCCCAGCACAACCTTTAAAACCCGTAGTAGTAGAAGCTCCCTTCCAACAATGGGGTTTGGATTTCATTGGAGAGTTTAAGGATAATTCAAGTAATGGCTACCGGTGGATCCTGACAGCTACGGATAATTTTACCAGGTGGGTAGAATCTATCCCCACAAAGAAGGCCACTGAGGTAGTCATGGATTTTTTGGAGGAACGGATCATAACTAGATTTGGTGTCCCTTCCAAGATCACCACAGACAATGCCAGGGCGTTCAGCTCCTATGCACTAGCAAAATTTTGTTTCAAGTATGGCATTGTCCTATCCCACTCCTCCAATTACTATCCGCAAGGAAACAGATTAGCAGAGTCTAGCAACAAGAACCTTATGAATATTATCAAGAAGGTTGTGGGGGAAAACAAGAGGTCTTGGGATAGCAAAATTAAGTATGCCTTGTGGGCAGATCGGATAACAACAAAGACCTCGACAAGAAAAACCACTTTTGAGCTAGTATATGGATTAGAAGCAAAGCTTCCTGTAAACCTCCAGATTCCCATTCTTCGCTTTGCTCAACAGTATGCTACAGATGGAGAAGCAATCCAAGGGCAAATTAACCAGTTGATAGAATTGGATGAATCTAGAAGAAACGCTCTAAGTCAAATTGGAAGAAACCAAGAGAAGATCAAAAACACCTTCGATCACAGGGCGAAGGAAAGAAACTTCACTGAGGGAGATCTCGTGTTGCTATGGGATAAGAGAAGGGAGAAGCCTGGTATGCACAGAAAGTTGGATGGGCTATGGACAAGCCCTTACAAGATCATGAGCCATGCAGGTACGAACTCTTTCAACCCTGGAACCATGGAAGGAGAAGCTTTGAAGCTGCCAATGAACGCTTTACACATCAAGCGTTACTACCCGCTCGTAGCATGACAGGTAAGTGCAGGTAAGTAGGTAGGCATTTGCATTCATTGTATATACCATTTGCATTGCATACTAGAGTAGTTTGCTTTCACATTTGTACATATGATAGCTTTCATTTTTTGCATTATATATATATATGAGTGGGGGTGATATCACCACCCCAAATGATTACTAATAGTTTCTATTGAGATCAAGCAGGTTACAGGTTATGCCAGAGATGTTGAGGTTCTCATGTGCTCTATGGTGAGCACATGTCCCCAAGTTGGACCCAAATGTTATCCCCCACTTTTAGGGATAACTAAGGAGATTATGTCTCGAGGCCCACAGGTCCTAGACATGGAGTATCGAGAGCTAGATCGACTTGAGCATGGCCCTGGAGGGCCCATCTTTTCTTCCTTTCAATGAATCCACTTTGTCAGCAACAGCAGCATCCACCACCTCATCTTGGTCCTGTATTAGAGATGGTTCTTGCTCCATGAGGTAATGAGTCCAGGTATCATGGTATGTGTCACTCTGATCCTCAAAACCTTTGAATATGTGCATCTAGTTCTTTTTGTTTCTAAAGGGTGCTTGGATCTTATACTNNTCTGGGGGGAATGACAGGATGCCCTAGCAAGCTTGTGCCCATAGGTTTTGAGTTGCCACTAGGGGGATCCATGAAAAGTCATCGTCCGCTCCCATCATACTTACCACTTTTCCATCTTACTTCCTGCTCATCCATCCCTTTACATTGGTTTGGGCATGGGGTTGGGCAATCATTTAAGGGTTGCTTGCCTTGTGGGAAGAAGGGGCTAAAGGCCCAGAAGGTAAAAGCAAGATGGAAAAAGATAAAAACCTAGAAATAAAACCTCGAGATGCTTCGCCCAGGGATCCCCGAGAAAGTAGTAAAAAGCTTCTCAGCAAGAAACAAGAGGGACCCATAAAAATAATAAAACAAGACCTAGTTAGAGGATAGGGGGTCTCATCACGAGCCAGCCTATTAGGTCCATGGGTACCTAGCGGTATGACACTACTAGCAGTTGGTTACCACGCCAGGATAATGGCTCTTGGTTGCATGGCCAAGAGAAAGGGGGTCTTCACGAGCCAGTCTTCTCATTTCCGTGAAAGTGCTTGTGGGTAACATTGCCACCACCGGTCACCACGCCAAGGCAGTGTCCCCTGATTAGCTTCTTGAAAGAAAAAGCAATAAAGAATAAAGAATAAGAGGCATTAATGGTCTTGGAAACATTTGCATCCAGGACAGGTGCAGCTCGCCTTCTACAAAGGCACTCACAGGTAAGCCTTGCATTTCCCTATTATCACTGCACGCCTTGCCAAGACATCCCTTATCCACTTCATCCATTAAACATGACTTGGATTTGATCTCTTTCGAAAACATCCCATTTACAGTGGACACTTTCCCAATAGGACGCCCTGTCACTTCCTCCAAACTTGCCTTGCAGATTTGTATCATGTCTTTAAGCACTTGACTGGGTAGAAAGGGTTTTATGCACATGTTTAATAAAATTGATGATTGGATGTGATTGACATTGCTATGATCTCTGTGACTTATGAGCCCATGGAGGGTGTATCTGTTGATGTGCAGCCCACTAGATGGATGTTGAGACCCCAGCAGGGGGCAGAGACAGGACAGAAGGCTTTGCACTGGAGAAGAGGAGGACGTTCCACAGAGGCACCCGGGTGCAACCTTACCTAGGGGGGTTGTGCCCTTTCCACTAGGGCATTGGCCTTGGAAGGCCATGACATCACCCAGGACATCCTATGACGTCATCCAGTGATGTGGGAGCTTTGGGAGGCAGTTGAGGCATGTTTGGTACATGTGGCAGCTTCTAGAGGCCCAAGGAGGGCTAACGCTTTGCTCCAGGAGGCCACATTTGCCCTGGAAAGGGCTAACGTCACCCTAAAAGGGAATGACGTCCTCATTACTTGCTTGATTAAGGTTTTATTATGACATTTTAATGTAAAACAGTATTATTTGGTATTTTGGGCTTGTCGGCCTTTTGATGACCTAAAATTTAATTAAGGTCATTTGTACTGTATAAGTAAGAGAGAAAAACTCTCTTTTTGATCATCATCTTTCACTCACACTAAGTGAGGTCTGAAATTTGTGCCCTGCTCTAGGGTTTTTGGCTGAAAATTGATGCACACTTGTTGAAGGAGTCTCTTCTTGGCTATTTTTTTTGGAATTCTCTTGGTGGAAGGTTTACAACTAGGGTATGGCTATATGAATGCTTGATAAATGTAAGTGAATTTCTGCAAAACACTTCTTATTTGAATGGTTATGGTATTGTTACTTGCATTTTGTTATTATAATTTGTTGGATTAAACCCTAGGTGACAAGCACATGTTGGTGTCCTTGTCTCATGCCCCTACTAAGTTAAGAGCCATTTGATTTACTGAAATTAGATAGAGCCTTGCCATAGCAACACTCTACCTCTACTCTTCTAGCCTAGTCGTTTTATCTTTGTTGTTGAGCTAAGAAGGAGGAAAATGCATCAAGGCCTAGGGTTTCTACACCTTGGTGAGCCGTTTTCCCCTAGGGTTTGATTGATGAAGCCTTGCCTTAGCAACACTTCATCTTCAAACTCTCTTGTCTTTAGCCCTATCAATTTTTACTCAAGCTAGACGATTTCATCTTGCCAATGAGCTAAAGAAGGAGGAGAAAGCACTAAGGCCTAGGGTTTCTACACCTTAGTGAGCCTTTCTCTTCTAGGGTTTCATTGTTAAGGCCTTGCCTTAGCAACACCTCAACATTTAACCCTCTTGTCTTTAGCCATATCACTATCACCACGGCCCTTCAACATTTACAGTTGTTTTGACTCCATTTGCCCTAATAACGCACTGATCCAAGACTTCTTTTGTTGAGTAGCTTGATCATACACACATCCAAATACTTTGAACAATTACTAATCTTTCTAACCCTAGCTTAGACTAACAATCACTAACCTTATTGTTGTTGTCATCTATTCATGCTATAAACATCTCTATGCAACATTTATTTATCTTTAAAGCAATTGAATGATTGGCTAAAGCATTTCTTCTAGCATTGTTACATTGATGATAAATTGCCATTTGCTTACTGTGAAGCTTCATTAGCATTTATTAAGAAGTGATATTGTGTAATCATTCCTATTGTATAAACATTGACTTACTTCATCAATATTGTTCATCAATTGCTTATTATCAGAAAGTCTTTGATTATATGAAGTACTAACCAGCAAGTTATCTTGCACAAGTATAGTTTCCTTGTTGCTTTGTCTCGGGCAGGTAACTTTCTTGGTTATTACTATCTTTATTGGCTGATTAGCCGGGACTTTCTGATCGGTGGTGACTTGTGAGGGGAAATATTATACTTAGCCTTCAAATCTTTGCCTTCTCAAAACCCCAGGTCACCGAGGACATCTCCCTTGGGCCTACCACCCTAAACGGAAAGAGCTATCCCATTGAGGTGACAGTGGTGGGATAGTCTCAGTTGCGCTAGTTTGTCTTTCTTTCATCCATCCTTTACCTTAACTACAAATTGTGCGATAACAACCACCAGAATCTGTCTCCATCTCATCAGCTACCATAGTTGCTCCCTCTGTACTACAAGTCTTTGCTCCCTCTGAACATGAAGCCACTACTCCCACTACACTGGAAGCCTCTTTTGCTACCTCTGTTGTACCACGAACTGAAGACATGCTCCTAGGTGACTGCACACACTCCTGAGCATCCATCTCTGTCGACTCATGCCTGTTGAGTCGTCTAAGAGTCCCGAAAGAGGACTGAGTCCCCGGTATCAACTCTCTCTCCCGTGCTACCTGCTCACTCTCCGACATAGAATCCGAGTCCAAAAATCCATTAGACCCCAACACAGTTTGACCCAACAACCTGTACAGGCCCTCATACTCGACACCAAGCATCATTGTTGTGTCTGCAGTTGCTCCCACGGGATATAAAAACACATGTCCACCATAGAAGACAACTCCAAATCCACTCACATCCAAAGCTGACACTAAGAGCAAATTAACAGTCAACTCTGGAATAGATAATACCTTAGAAACCTTCAAAAAATATCCTAACTCTAATTGGAATCTCACCCTTCCAAACCCCTTTACTGCAAGTTGTGGGTCGGCTCCACAATTCACTCTGCAGTCTGAGTCTATCTCAGTAAGATCGAGGAAAACTGACCTCAACCCAGTCATGTGCTGAGAAGCTCCACTGTCCACAAACCACGACTCAATGTCCTCGAACACTAAGCACCCACTGCCCATGGGACCAGTCATGAGAGAGAACTCTTCATATCTCTCAGCAAACTCTACAATCTCTGTTGAAGCTAACACCTCTGGTTTCAACTTCTTCTTCTTGTTCGGACATTGACTAGCATAGTGGCCAGTCTTGTGACATGCAAAGCATCTCACCTTACTCATGTCCTTCTTCTTCTCATTGCTCTTTACCACAAGAGAAACGTTCTTGTCATTTGCACTATCCATTGCCTTTTCCTCAGACCCCTCCCGGATCTCCTCCTGCGTAAAATCATCCCACAACCTTCTCCAGTCAGGGAGCTTCTCTCTCCCCACCACACACTTGACGAAAACCTCCAACTCTTTGGTGAAGCCTTTGAGGGCTATCCACATCAACTTTGAGTCAAGAATGACTTCTCCAACAACTGCCAACTCGTCTTTCACCTGTGCAACCCGAGAGAAGTAGGTGGCCACATTCTCTCCTTTTTCCATCCTACCACTATGGAGCTTGTCCCGGAGAGCCATTTTTCAGTTCTCGTTCTTTGCCTCATACAAACTTTTCAGTGCATCCCACATTTCTTTGGATGTCTTCTTCTCAGCCAAGTGTGGAATAAGGTGGTCTTTGACCCCGTCCAAGATGATTCTCTGAGTCTTGGCTTCCTTCACCTCATGAACATCAAGAACTATTGGATCTGAAGCAGGTATAGGCACAATGGTGTTTGCAAACGACCACAATTTGTTCTCCTTGAGAACACTGTTGATTCTAACCTTCAACTGCAGGTAGTTGGAGATCCCCTCCAACCTATGTTCAAACCTGATGTTGGAAGTCATCTTTGTCCACTTGACAAAGAACCTTTTCTCCCTTCTTCAAGCTAATGCTCTAGCAAATGACTTGTTGTCCCAAGTGCCAAAGCTGCCTACTGAACTTCGGAGCACCTGCTCTAATACCATGTTGAAATACATCTTATTTCAGTATCAAACTTAGACTAATTTAGATTTCAGCCTCCTACAAAGATCCAACAGCCATGCAACTGTACTTTATGGACAGAAATACTAATAGACTAGTTCTGAAATAAAATAGCAGCGGAAATAATGTATGAACAGCAGACAATAACCCTCATTTGGCACAAAAATCTGAGCATAAACACATGAAGAATAACTCAGAAAATAGGACAAATTTGAAGAAGAATGTTTCTTTATTCAGCTTAAGGAAAAATTATCAGTCTATATTCAGCATTAATACCCTGTACAATCACCCTATCTAAGCAAAAATACCATATATTTCCTTAGCAACACAGTCTGAAATAAAAAATTGACTTCTAGTACAACCTGTACAGACTGTACAGTGACTAACAGCAGAAATATCTCTTGATTTTCGTGCCCAAAAAAAGTACACATCCGTACCTCACTGTACGGATTGATTAGCAGCAGATAAACACCTAGAAATCCATGCCAATACCCAGCAGAAATTTTTGTGTTGGTCTATAGCTACAAAACCAGCAAACTATGTTGTACGGCCTCCTCTAATGATGAAATTGTCTAGAAGTGCATGCCAATCCTCCTAGGGATGCATGCCAACTTCTTCCTGCTGAAACTCTTTCCCTCCAAGCTAGGAAACCCTCTTGGGATGTGTGCCCCTTCACCTTCCCACAACCTTTCCTGAAAAGTGCGTCCTCCTCCTCCTAATGAGCTTCCTTTTAATGAAATTTAAAATGTAATTTTCCTAACCCTTGGTCTTCCAATGAGATTGACGGTCAAGATTAGATCTTGCCCTCATGAGATCAACGGTCATGACTTAATCATTTGTTGAGGTCACTTAAGTCATTAAAGTGACCCATAACATCATAAAGTCACTTTTACATTAAAAAATTAAAAGACCCAACTTTAAACAATCACTTTATAAAGTTACGTTATAAAAACGTATTATAAAGTTAAGAGGAGAAAGTGTGTTTGGTCACTTCCGCATGCTGAGCGCTGCCAACGCAAAAGTACCTCCAGGTTACCAAATTTCAACAGTTTTTTTTGTTTTTTCCATTCTATTATCGTTGTGCTAACTCTGCAGGATCCCTCCAAGTGTGCTAGATCAACTCTTCCCACCGTTTTGGACTGCTTTACACGCTGTCCAAGGCAAAACAGCTCACTGATTTTTGAGATTTCAAACCTTAAATCAGCCACAATAGCGCTTCATTGTGCCCAAGGACTCCCCCTAGAGGCTAGCAAGGCCTACCCCGAACGGAGAGGGGTTTAGCGTGTGACATCTGGGGCTATTTCTCCTATAATTAGCCAAGTTTTTACCGCTGTCATAACAGGTTTATCAAATCAGATTGGAGGGTAGAAATTTGTGCTAACAAGACCAAGACCTGATCTTTAGAAGGAACACGAAGAATGACCTAATTTGCCCTTTCATAGCATATCATCGTGCAGTTAGGCATCCAACTTATATGTCCCTTGGACATATTCTAAGAAGGTATCCTCAAGAGACATGCTCATTAGTTGAGTTGGAACAATAGTTTGACCCAATGATTCATTTAGATGCCATATCTGAGAATCATAGCACACTAGTTGATATCCACCCAGGGAAAATCTTGAATGTTAACTCCAAACTAGGACCTTCTCAACAAAATCAACTCATCAAAATGTTGCAAAAGCACAGTAGTGCCTTCACCTGGGATTATATTAACATGAAAGCGGTCCATCCTAATTTATGTACTCATTATATATATAGCGATCCATCCTAATTTATGTACTCATCATATATATATATATATATATATGAAGGACCATTCCCGACCTATCAGGAAACCCCAACGAAGAATGAATCTGGCTTTGAGGGACATAGTGGAGGAACTGCAAAATTTACTCGATGTAAACTTCATTTTACCGTTCGTGATTGTGCCAAAGAAGAACGGGAAGTGGCATGTGTGTATTGACTACAAATAACTAAATAAGGCCACTTTAAAAGATTACTTTCATTTGCCATTCATTGATCAAGTCCTAGACGCATCGGAAGGCAAGAATTTTTTCTCTTTTCTTGATGGATTCAATAGTTATAACCAAATTCAAATTGCCCCTGAAGACCACAAAAAGACTACCTTCACCTAACCCTAGGGAACCTATGCCTATTGAGTATCACCAATTGGATTGTGCAATGCCCCTGCCACTTTCTAGAGGGCAGTCCTCAAAATCTTTTCCGACTTGATTCATGACTATGTAGAGATATACATGGATGATTTTACAGTTTATGGGAACACTTTTGAAGTAACCTTGAACAATCTTGAAAAAGTCCTAGTCAGATGTTAGGAAACGAATCTTTCCCTCAACAATGAAAAATGTCGCTTTTTACTGAAGGGATTATTTTGGGTCATCATATATATCACCTACAGGAATTAGAGTGCACCCTACAAAGATAGAGGTAATCTTAAAGCTTCCAATCCCTACTACTCAAAAGGATGTTCATAGTTTCCTAGGGCATGCAAGATACTATCGAAGGTTTATTCAAAATTTTACTAAGATAGCGTCATCTTTGTTTCAACTACCCTCAAAAGCTGCAAAATTTTGTTAGACAGCCCAATGCCAAATAGCCTTCAAAGCTTTGAAAGAAAAGTTGTCAATTAAACCAATACATCGGATTCCAAACTGGGATTTGTCTTTCCACATTTCCATAGATGCTACGAATACAAGTATTGGAGATGTATTGGGACAAAAAGAAGAATAGAGGCCTTATGACATTTACTACGTCAGTAAGAATCTCACTCCAACAAAGAAGAACTATACAGTGGTTGAGAAAGAATTTCATGTTGTTGTCCATGCTATTAATAAATTATGTCATTATTGTTAAATTTTGCAGCATCGACGGTCATTCTTCAATGAGGCCATATGGGCCACCCTGAGGCTAGCCATGGAGATTTGGAGAATCAACCAGTCTTGTGAAGTATTGACAAAATCCAGGGGGAACGTACAACCTCTCTGAGTCAAACCAAAAGTCAGGACAAACGAGATGCTATGCAAGCCTAATGCAAAATTCAGGGGGAACATACAACCTCTGTGAGCATAGACAGTCTAGTGCAAAAGTCAGGGGAACGTACAACCTCTATGAGCATAGACAGACTAGTGCAAAAGTCAAGGGGAAGGTACAACCTCTGTGAGCCTAGTCAATCCTTGTGAGCCATGAGCAAAAGTCAAGGCATCTAGCAAAAGTTAGGTTGAACGTAAAATTCTTATGACCTAGAAACAAACGATCTTCCTAATATTGCAAATGATGTAAATGTATTGATCTAGTGTGTTGGCACATGTAACACCTTCCACCATGAAGAAATTTGAATTAACTTGTAAAGAGTCAAGTTGTAAAAAGCCAAAGTTGCATGTCTAGGTCAAAGTCAAAGTTATCAAGTTTGCCGCATGTCGCATGTTGCATGCATGTCTAGTTGCATGTTGCATGCATGCATGTCATGTGCATGCTAAGGAATTCACATGCATCTCATGTCAAGGGCGAGTTCCTAACTGAAGTGGTAAGTTCAATTCTAATTTTGGCTGCTGAGTTAATGGTCAGTTCTAATTATGATGGCTGAGTGAACTTCAGCATGCTCTCATGCCTCTAATTCGAGCCCCCTCCTCTTCCTCTCCGCTCCTATATAAGCAAGAGGTTGAACCTCTTTTCAACACACAAGTAATTCAATGTGAGGAAGAAAGGCAGCGAGTGTTTTAGTGCTGGTATATATATCAGAGTAGGTGGCAGCAAGTGTTATATACAGTGTTGTCATATATATCAGTATATTCAGGCAGTGAGTGCTTGCTTGTAGGGTTGGTGTATATCAGTATAAACAGGCAGCAAGTGTATGTTTACAGTGCTGGTATTTATCAGTACAGAAAGGCAGCATATATCAGCCTACGGGAGGCTTCTATAACAGTCCACAACAGGGCTGCATTTTCAGACCAATAGCAGGCAGCCATATCAGTCCAAAAACAGGCTCCTATAACAGAGTTTATAACAGCAAGGTTTCTCAGTAGGAGACAGTCAGATCAGAGTCGTTGGCAAGATCTTTAAGAGCAGAATTTCATGGTGGAAAATTTGTAAGTGGCCATACATTATTAATGCAATAAAAGGAGATTCTTTGCTGGGGGTTTTCTCCCTATATAGGGTTTCCACAGGGTACATGTGTTGTGATCTTGCATGCTGGTAATTTCTTATGATTATTGTTGTTCTAATTTCTGAATGATGTCAAGCTAAGTTCTAAGTACAATCAGAATTTTAAAGAAGTACTTACAGTTTAATATCAAGCTCAAAATCTAACATGGTATCATAGCTTAGGGTGTGATCAGCTTGTTGAAGTGCAGCAGCAGGGTACACACAGATCCAAGCGAGCTTGATTAAGTTTCCAGCGTAACGTCCATGGCATCCTCCATTTCAGTCAGGGTTGAGGATAGGCTCGAAGGAGCTGCCAACTTCAATGTGTGGAAGCTCCGGATAACAAATATCTTGCAAGAACATGATCTTGAGTAGTATGTGACCACAGTGGTAGAGGAACCCACCACTAACGCAGGAAGAGCAACCTTCAAGAAGAGTCAAGCAAAGGCTAAGCGAATCATCTTTGACTCAGTCAAACACAGTATAATGCCAGCGATAACTTCGTTAATGACTGCCAAGGATTGTATGGATACCTTGGTGAATCTGTATGAGAAATGGGCTCCAAGTCAGAAGAGGACACTTAAGCACAAGCTTAAGTATTTGAAGATGCAGAAAGGTGAATCAGTAGCATCTTTTTGTTCCAGTATAGCCCAGGTCAGAGATCAGATTTTGGTCACAAGTGTCACAGTTGACGATGATGACTTAGTGCAGGCCATATTTGATGGGCTTCCTTCTTCATGGGAGACCTCCTTATCCAGTGTGAGTGGGAGAGAGATTCATCCCACGTTTGAGAGGTTATGGCATGATTGTCTCCAAGAGGAGAGTCGCACTGCTACCAAGAGCGAGCCAACCAAAGAAAAGCATTCAACATTAGCATCAAGATTCAAGAGAAAGAAGAAAGTCATTTTCTAGAAAGGCTCTCAGAGGAAGTCAAACACCAAAGGTATGTTCAAAGGAAAGAGTATTGATACATCTAAGATTAAATGCTTTTGTACTAATTTGAGTCATTTTGCTAAAGACTATTGGTATAGGAAGAAAAATCCAAGGAAAGGAAAACACCATGCCTCAACTGCTGACGATGATGAATCCAAACGAAAACAGAAAAGTCCTTCTAATGAAAAAGAAACTAGAAAAGAATATTACCTGGTTTTTACCTTATCCAGTTCAGTTTTCACTCGGCCGAAAACTTGGTTAGTAGACAGTGGTGTATCAAAGCACATGACAGGGTACAAGGAAATCCTTTTAGATTTCAAGACAATCTTTTGCAAAGCAGGTTAATCTTGGGGATGACAAATGTTACAAGATAGAGGAAGTAGGCTCTATCTCCTTCAGATTGGAATCCGGGGCTAGGATTCATGTTGATGAAGTATTATATGTTCCAGGGCTTAGGAAGAATCTAATATCAGTTGCAACCCTTGAGGACAAGGGATATTGGGTGATCTTAAAGAACATGAAGGCACTACTGTGGGCTAAAGGTAGCCACTTGAGTACAGCAAAACCCATTGGGACTCGCAGAGGAGGACTGTATGTCGTGATAGGACAGTCAGTTCAGGAATTGGCTCATGATGTGACTAGCTCTAGCGAATTGTGGCACAGAAGACTTGGACATCTTAATTACAAAGCACTTCCAGATCTGCAGAACATGGTATGTGGCATGCCCTCTATTTCTCTTAGTAAAAATGAAATCTGTAAAGGATTTATGCTAGGTAAAAATATAAAGAAAGCATTTCCTAGTAGTGACAACAGAGCTCAGGGCATCTTAGATCTGGTTCATTTTGACCTATGTGGTCCCATGTCATCTCCCTCACTCAGTGGTTGTTTGTATTATGTCATTTTTATTGATGATTACGCAAGAAAATGTTGGATCTATTTCCTTAAAGCTAAAAATGACACATTTGATAAATTCAAAGAGGATAAAGCCTTTATTGAAAGCAGACAAGGAAACACATCAGAACCCTTAGAATAGACAATGGAGGAGAGTTTGAATCTCTCCAGTTTGAGGATTTCTGCAAGGAAGCAGGAATCAAGAGACAATTGATTGTGCCATATAACCGTCAACAAAATGGAGTTGTTGAGAGGAAAAACAGGACAATTTGTGAGGCAGTGAAGGCCATGATGTTTGACTAGGATCTGTCAAATTCTTTATGGGAAGAAACTACCTCCACTGTCGTGTATATTCAAAACAGGTGTCCATATGCTATCTTGAAGGACAAGACTCCTGAAGAGGTCTTCTCACGGATCAAACCTGAAGTAGGGCATCTAAGGATTTTTGGGTGTATAGTGTATATTCATGTCCCTAAGGAAAAGAGGACAAAGATGGAACCCTCGGGCAAGAAAGGGGCTTTTGTGGGGTACAGTGACAACTCCAAGGCTTACAGGATAAATGTACTGTTATCGCACAGTTTGTAGCTTAGGTTAAAGGCTAAAGGATAGAGGCCAAACTGGAGTAACAGGAACCTTCCCCACCCAATGTCACCATGATGGGGAGGTTCTTTCTATTTAGGGAGGTTAACCCAGGGGAGACGTCCCCGGTAACCTGGGGTTTTGAAGAGGCTAAGGTATAAAGTCAAGGTTAAAGTTTCCTCCTCGCAGGATACCACCAAGATCAGAAGGTCCGGCTAATCAGCCAATAAAGAAGTGTATGCCCAAAGAGAACACCTGCCCGGAACAAGACAACAATAAAGAATATATGCAGGCTATAATTCAGTGGGTTAGTACTCCATATGACTATCTGATATCAATTAATAAGCAATGCAAAACAATAGATATCAATGAGGTCAACGTCTTATCAATTAGCTATGAAAAAACATCAATTCATCAATAACTATCAAGATGATTAAGCCAACAATGTATCCAACCAACACTTTACTCAATAAATGCTTTAGATCATCATCTAATTGCTTATAGAAGACAAATGTTGCGTCAAGATGAGATAACCAACTGTGACGTCGGCCTTAATTAGGGTTAGTTTGTTAGTTAGGGTTTCAAGAATTAAAGTTTTAAGAGTTTGTTTTGGACACTATGACCTCGACGTTGTATGTCTAAGATCAGTGCCTAAGGGTAGATGTAGTCAAACAAGAAGAGGGCACAAAGTTTTGAAAGGATAAAGACCAAAGACAAGAGGGAAGGGTTCTAGAGTGTTGCAATGGCAGGGCCCTAGAATCAAAACCCTAGGGGACAGAGGCTCACTCCAGTGTTGCTTAAGCAAGGCCTCGTGCTCTTTCCTCCTTCTTTAGATCAATTTGGCAAAACGGCTAGCATAAATAATAATTCTAACTAGAGGATGAGGTGAGAGAAAGTGTTGCAATGGCAAGGCTTTCAAACCCTAGAAGATGGCGGCCCTAGGTGTAGATAACATAGGCCTAGGACGTCACCCCCTTTTCAACCTTTAAAATCAAGCTAGCTTAAGGGAAAAAGCAAGAGAAGTGTAGCAAAGGCTAGGCTCAATCTTTTTTCTTCAATGGCTTAAAAATTTCTCTCTAAGGGGACATGAAACAAGGACCTACTTGTGTGCTTGTTACATAGGGTTTCAAAATCAACAATTTTATAAGTAAATGCAAGAATTTACACCTACAACCATTCAATTAAGAAGTTTTGCAAGAAAAACACTTACATATCATGAAGAAAAACATGTGCAAACCCTAGTTGTAAACCTTCCTTGAAGAGAAATGCCAAAAGATGCCAAAAATCCTTCCATCAACAAGTGCGCCTCACTTAGAAGAAAAAATTACCCTAGTAGGGCATAAAAATCAGACCTCACAAGTGTGAGTTGTTGTGTTATGTTCAAATGAGGGAAAAACATCCTCAATATATAGCATCTCATGACCTTTAATTAAAATTAGGTCATTAAAAATAGCCGACAAGGCTAATAACCAAAAATCATACTGTTTTACATTAAATCGTTAAATGAAAACCCTAAATGAGCAATAAGCAAGACGTCAAGCCCCTTTGAGGGAGACGTTGGCCCTTTTTAGGGAAAAATATAGCACTAGATGACAAACGTTGGCCCTCCTTGGGCCTCCAAACTCGGCCACAAGTGCCAAACTGCCATGCACTGGAGGTGACGTCAAGGGCCTCTAGATGATGTCCTGGGCCATCAAAGGGACACGTTCCACCTGCAGTGGGTCATTCCCCCTGGGCTGGGCTCAGCCAAAGCGTCCTGGATGAAACGTCCTTCTTCTTCTCATGTGCAAAGGCTCGACCAATCATTGTCCTGTCTCTGCCCCTGATGGGGTCTCAGCAACCATCTGATGGGCTCTTCAGCCCCATGGAGGTCCGAACTAATCATCTC
>CBVK0101962553.1:0-10380 GCA_900067695.1 Picea abies | reverse complement strand
ATACCATCGTGTCTTGGGAAAAGTTCGAGTCATGCTTTTTGGAAAAGTTCGGAGACGGTAAACCTCCGGAAGTCCTAGTCATGGATCTTTCTAGCTTAAAAATGAACCCAAAAGAAAAAGTTAAAGATTTTAATCAAAGATTCTTAACGCTTAAAAACTGAATCCCTACAGATTCCATGCCTGCCGAGAGTCTTATAATAGCTTACTACACTAAAGATTTACATCAAAGCATAGCTATTTGGGTTAAACGATCTAAGAAAGCCATGTTGTTAGAAGCCTTCGAGGAGGCCACCCAGATTGAAAAAGACATACTTAGTCTTAAAGACTCTTCTAGCAATGAAACTGAAACTAGTTCTTCTTCCAAAAAGAAGATTGAAATACTCCCCAGACCCACTCAAAGTAAAACACAACCTGAAAACTCTGATTTGGAAAACCTAACTAAAGTTGTTCAAAAACCGTCAAATCAAGTTATAGACTTAAAAAGGTCGACAAAATAAGATTCTTCAAACAAAGGGCCTTACAAACCCCCGTTCCAGAAGCCTTTTCCTACCAACTGACCTAATCCAACCACAGAAGGCCTAAATCTAGAAAGTCTGCAATGCGCCCTTCAAACAATTCTAGAAGCCCAAGATAACTTGATGCCTCCTGAGATTCCTGAGGAGGTAGTTGAACAAGAGACAATCCAAGAAGAAGAGTCTTCTCCAAACATTTTTGGACACTTCTCGGATAGCATCTTTCAAGCTAACTTCGAGATAGTTCATCCTTATAACACTAGGAGTAAGACAACAAATAAACCTTCTTCCGAAAATACTGCAACTTCACCTCCAAAGCAATCTAAATCAGCAGAGACTAAACAGAATAATGTGAGCCCCAACTTAGATTATGATGTTGTTGAAGATCTTAAAAAGTTAAGGGCTAACATTTCTATTTATGAGTTGTTGAAGTTTCCATTTTTGTTACAAAAAATGTTGCAAAATATTTCAGATAATGGTAAAAATGGTAATCCTAATGGTAACAAGGTTGTGCAAAACAAAGTCCCTCAGAAGACTTCCACTAAAAATAATCCTAATCCTCAAGATAAAGGAAGCCTTCCTGTAAGTAATGTAAATAATGTAAATGATGTAGATAAAGTAACCTTAGAAACTGTGAGTAAAAATTCACAAGATACTACTCTTAGTACTCGCAAAAATGTACCTCCTTTCCTATTCACTTTCAAGATTTTTAATAGAAACATGCACAATTGCATGGTAGACTCAGGAGCATCATCCAATGTGATGCCTTGGTCTGTTTTCCAAAAGATTAACGCTGAAGTTGAACCCTCGACTTTAAAAATCATACAACTTGATCGAACAAATGTCAAAGCTATAGGCGAACTAAAGAATGTGCTTATTAGATTATCGTCTAACCCTAAAGTTCATCAAGTTATTGATATAATTGTTGTGGATATTCCAGAAGTATATGGTCTGTTTTTAAGCAGGGACTGGTCGGAGCAGCTACATGGTTATTTCGCAACAGACTGGTCTCATCTATGGCTTCCAGAAAATGGAAAGCCTAATAAAATCAAAGTAAATCGTGAGCGCTACCTTAAGTTCACGGTCACAGATTTGAACGATCCCAACGAACCGTATACACCTTCTGCTGATTCACCTGAAGTACAAGGGATGGACACCTTCTTCGGCAACTTCATGTCCGAGGCTTCACCTATCACCAATCCAGAACAACAGTTCGAGATTGTAGCATATGTGCAGCCAACACCTTCCACACAATGATCATATGAACCCGATGCAAATCAAATTTGGTCTCTGTATTTCGACGGGTCAAATTCCAAAGAAGGAGCTGGAGCAGGCTGCATCATTATCGATCTGGCAGGTAACAAAACATTGATAGCATGTAGGTTGTAATTTGAATGTACTAACAATACTGCAGAATATGAGGCTTTACTGCAAGGTCTCAGAAAATCTTTGGATATGAACATTCAAAATTTAATCGTCTTTGGAAACTCTGAAATAGTGGTTAGACAGGTAAGAGATTCTATCCACTGTCTTTCTTCGCATTTCAAAAGCTACCAGTCTGAGGTATGGAATTTAATGAGTAAATTTTCTGCTTTCAATATAAATTCCATTCCTAGATTGAATAACTCTGAAGCAGATCTATTAGCTAATGTAACTTCTAAACTTCTTCCTGCAGAAGGCCTATCCCCAGACGCATTCTCCATCGAGTTGTTGTTTCGGCCATCCATTCCCGACAACGTCACAAACTGGAGAGTATTTGACGATGATCAATAGATTATTAACTTTTTGCACATGGAAGAAACCTTTCAAGGTGCGGTGATAGACGAACACACACATGATGACAATTTTCGCGATTTCGCGGTAATACCACATTCGAGAACTCCTGAATCTTCATCGGATATGGTAAACTCGATCCCTAAATATGTAATTAGATTATAAAAGTTTTACAATTTTCAAGATAAATTTAAAAAGACGGTCAATTGTAAAACCAATAGTTCCTCGTTGTCTTATGAAAAGTAAACTTAGGAACTCATGAAAATCCTCAGTGCATTAACCTAGGCTTGGGATGTTCTCAACAAGAAAAAGATGCATTTGTTAAATTATTCAAAGAATTTAAGGATTTCTTTGCATGGACATATGATGATCTTAAGACTTTCGATCCTAATATCATACAGCATGTCATCCCGATGAAGCCCCAAACCTTACCCTTCCAACAAAAACTGAGGAAAATTCACCCTAAACTGGAACCGACCGTTCAAAAAGAATTGAATAAGCTCCTTAATGCTAAAATAATTTTTCCTGTTAGACACACTCAATGGGTTTCTAACCTTGTCCCAGTTTGGAAGAAAAACACAGAAATCCGACTCTGTGTAGATTTATGAAACCTCAATAGAATGTCTGATAAAGACAACTACCCTATCCCACCCATGGAATAGATCCTTCAATAGGTATCTAGTTCTGAAAGGCTATCCTTACTGGATGGTTTCTCAGGATACAACCAGGTCCTGATGTCTCCACCAGACCAACTAAAAACTACCTTTCGTACTCCGTGGGGCACTTATGCTTATCGCAAAATGCCTTTTGGATTGATTAATGCTGGTGCCACTTTTCAGAGAGAAATGGACATTGCTTTCTGAGGATTAATCAATCAGTCCATCATAGTTTACTTGGATGATGTGACTGTATTTTCTAAAAACAAAAATGATCATCTAGCTCACTTACGAGCCGTCCTATTGCGATGTCGTAAATACGACATCTCCTTAAACCCCAAAAATTCCATCTTTGCAGTAGAACAAGGTAAACTCTTAGGATTCATTGTGTCTAGTGAAGGAATGATTATTGACCCCGAAAGGACTCAGGTCATCATAAAACTTCCCCCTCCTACATCCAAAAATTCCATGCAGTCTTTCTTAGGCTAGATTAACTTCGTGAGAAGATTTGTCCCCAGTTTCTCCTAAATGGTCAGACCTTTACAAAATTTGATTAAGAAAGACACCTAATATCACTGGGGACCCCTAGAAAACCAAGCTTTTAATGCAATAAAGAAGGCCATTATAGACGCTCCGTCTCTCATGAGCCCAAACTTCTCTCAAGATTTTACAATCTATACTTTTGCTTCTGATCGTTCCTATGCCACCGTCCTAACTCAGAAGAATGCCGAGAACAATGAATTACCCATCGCCTTTATGAGATCCTCTTTCAAAGGCACTGAACTTAACTATCCAGTGGTTGATCGGCAAGCCTATGCTGTTTTCAAAGCAGTTAAGCATTTCTGGTCTTATCTTTTGAAGTCAAGGACGAATGTCATTGTCCCCTACCCAGCCGTGAGGAACTTGTTAGTACAGAATGAACTAGGAGAAAAGAGAGCCAACTAGGTCACTTCTTTGCAGGAGTATGACTTAGAAATCACCCCAGATCAGATTGTGAGAGGCCAAGGGTTATGTAAGTTAGTTTCTGATTTGGAGACAAGACAACAAGAAGAAAGCGATACGTCAAACCTAGGGCAAAGCGATCAAAGTTTAATCTATTGCGCACAAAACCCTGTTAGTCCTTGGTATGACGATATAAGATTCTGTCTTGAACACAGATCATCCCCCCGTCACCTTGACCCCGCTAAAAGAAGAGAATTGAGACTGAAGTCTGCCTCCTTTCATCTGGTTAATGATATCTTGTTTTGTCAAAGTTTTGACGGCGTACTGATGCATTGTCTTGAAAAAGACGAAGCAGAAAAAGTCTTGCTAGAGTTGCATGGAGGAGAAGCTGGTGGCCATTTCAGTGGTGACACCACTGCTCATAAGGTTTTAAGAGCCGGTTATTACTGGCCCACGCTTTTTAGAGACGGCCATGCCTTGTGTCATAAATGTATCATATGTCAGAAAGCATCAGGGCGATTGCAAAAACCAACCTTTCTGCTGCAGCCCATTACAGTAGATTCTCCTTTTTAGCAGTGGGGCCTTGATATCATAGCTCCAATCAACCCTTCATCCTCGCAACAACACAAGTTTATTGTGACACCCATGGACTACTTTACAAGATGGTCTGAAGCTGTTGCATTGAGAACTGTCAATACTAGTCAGGTGATTGCCTTTCTAAATTCGAATATCTTCACTCGTTTTGGTATCCCTGACTGTTTAGTTTTTTATAATGCTTCTTACTTTTCCTCTCTTGAGATGGGAAAGTTCGCTTTGGAAAAGGGAATTAAGTTGAAGTATTCTGCGAGTTACTACCCCCAGGGCAACGGACTGGCAGAATCAACAAACAAGAACTTGATTAAAATTATCAAGAGAACCATGGTTGGAAATCACAAGAATTGGCACAATGCACTGCTTAATACGTTATGGGCTGATATGGTTACGCCAAAAGTTGCTATAGGTAACTCCCCCTTTTTTCTCGTTTATGGCAAAGAGACAATTCTTCCACCTCACATCCTTCTTCCTTCGCTTTAGTTGTCACACAAAGTTCAAGAAGAAGATTGTCCTCCTCTAGAAAACCAAATTAATGCTTTGATGAAGCTAGAAGAGGTCAGAGCCCAAGCTAAACGTAAGTTAGATCAACATCAACAATTGGTTAAAAGATGGTTCGATTCTAATTCTGCTTCTGATAGGAATTTTGAAGTAGGTGATCTCGTCTTGAAGTGGGACAAACCACATGAGGGAAAGGGAGAACACACAAAATTTCAAAATTTGTGGCTTGGACCGTTTTTAATTGATGAAAAGTTGGGTCCCAGTTCTTTTCGATTGCAGAATCTTGAAGGGTAGCTTGACACCTATATGGTGAATGACCAAGCCCTGAAAAGATACTTTGCTTGATTACTGCCTTTGTATATTATGTACATATTTTGCTTTTGTTTGCTTTCTCGTTTGCTTTTGTTTTTTGATTTTTCTTTGAATTTATCAGTTTGTATTTTTGGAAATACACATACCTGTACACTGAACTATTCAGAAAAAGACAATAGAAATTTCCTTCGCTGAAATAACTTCTGAAAATTTGTATAAACATCAATGGTATATTTCTGAAATATATATCTATGTTGGAAAAATCTGTTGTTTGAAAGAAGTTTACCGATTTTGATCTCCGAGTAAAGTTTGTCATGATCATCTATTATCTTTTTACGCTGTCCCTTTTCCATAAAGGAATGACTCAGAGGATGTCTCCCTGCCTTAGGAAGTTGGTTTTGTAAATAAAACATCTCTAGATCTAAATAAAGGACAGTTCTAAAAAATCCTGATGAGGTCTAAAAAATATGTTAAAAATCATGATTTTCAGCGTCACCCCGCTCGACTATATATCTATGAAAAACAAAACAAAATAAATTAGTAATAAGAGCTGTGGGAAGTGCTTGTAAACCCGCCGGGATACTGAACAGGTCTGTTGGCAACGGGTAAATGCATGCATGACGCCAAGGCAACTTCACTGGGGTACTGAACAGGCACGCTGGCAGTGAAGCAATGTCGAGTATATGAAAATTTGCAAAAAAGAAACCTCTTTAATGTCCTTTATTCTGATCTAGAACTTCTTGGCAGGATACAGATGTCAGAGTGGGTTAAATGGAAACCCTGTTGAGGCTATGGATGCCTGCTGGCAACAGTGGCTATGCCAACACTATTGAAGATTTTATCTTTAATATCGTGACTTGCTAATCTTAAGATTGTTATCAGTTTTCATCTTTTGAAACACTACTAGAAAAGATGGTTAATGATGATGTTTATACGATTTTCTGGTTGTTATTTTTGAGTTGAAATTTTCTTTGTTGTCCTAATCTGAATTTGTTTCTTTTGACAGAGATAACTGCTTCTACCAGTGTGTCGCCATTGTTGGCAACAAATTCACATTTTTTCATCATATAATAAGCTGCATACACCAATGTTTTGTAAACATCAATTTTTTGTCGAAATTTTCAAATAAACGACACTTTTATTTTTTGCGACATTTGCACATTTGCCTTCATTTTGTTTTCACGATTGTAAGCGTGAATTTTCACGACTGTAAGCGTGAAAACTTAGTCTTTCGAAGTCACATTGAAATCACTATATGAACTGTCATTATCTCTTTTGTTGATATGCCTATTGCACTTACCTTTTTATTTATCATTATACAGCTGGCAAGATCCTTTGATCGGTACTCATGCTTCGATTAATTGCATAATTTGAGTTTGTAATACATTGGCATTTGGATTTGCATTTTATTTGACCNNNGTGTTATGGTTAAATTTTTCATATATATCTTTAATATGATACCTATGTTTTTGTTTTCATAACTATTGGCTTGTTGATTATATGAATACCCATCGACACATTGGTTAAACTATTGATTATATGAGCTGATACATTGGCACATAGTTGATTTTGGTTTTGATTTATATGTCGAGTGTTTAAAACTATGGCGTAACGTTTGCGCACGTTGGTTTATACATTTGATTTTATTGGTTGGGCAAATGACTTGAGTGTTGAACTATGCTATAGTGGGTTGAACAACTATGAAAATCAGTGGTTGTACTTTGGCAATAACTATTTTTCATGGAAGAGATAAGCTCCACCACCTTCGCATGCTGGCATTTATGCCTATCCCTTATTCCCCGCTTACCTCTGTTAGCTCGGATAACCTTCATGCACTCTGCTCCTGTGCGCTATGATCCAAACCCTGGACTTACCGTGTGCTCGGCTCCATGGAACCAATCGTGCGAATCGAGCCAAATGACAACCAAGCCTTGTTAATGTTTGACAATGCCCGCAAAGACTTGGAGGATAACGGATGGCTCACCTTCGTGCAACGATTTGAGGGTTTTAATCTAGCAATAGCATGGCAGTTTGCCATGACTTTCGATGGCTGTACAGCCAAGGTGGGTGACATACAGTTGGAAATTGATGAGAATTTTATCAGTTCTACTACAGGGTTACCTGCCACAGGACATCGTTGGTTCAAAAATTGTAAGGTCGAGGAGGTGCCATGGACACTGATGTTCCTCTCGTGAAAGGTCACTTCTTGTGACAGAGGTATGCCCATCTCTGCACTTAAAACACGATGGAACGATACTTTGATGGTAGTCAAATAGTTCATGACCTATGAAGTTTGATACAGACTCGTTTTCCTCTACCACCTGCGTTTGTTAATGAATTTTATGGGATACTCGTTGAATATGCCCTTTTACTTTCAGCGCAGCCTATATAAAATGTCGAAAAGGTTTAAAAGGCAGAAGGCTGATAGCAGCCTGTTCCACCATGGAATTATCAAACTTATCATTGTTTATCACTTGAGTTTAAATGGTGATAGCTGGAGATCTTTCAACGCTCGTAATGGTTTTGAGGATACAAACCCTGTCTAGGTTGACAAGCCTGTGGTAATTGAAACCAAGGTCGAGCCACTCGTGCCCTTCCATATCCTATTGCCCTCTCCTAAGCCTTCGATCGACCCTCCTATTGACTTACTAGACATTGGAATTGAGAAGTCCGAGGCTATAAAGAAACCTATGAGCAAAAAGCCCAAGGCAAACCTTACTGCTAATGCCAAGGGTAAAAAGAATGATCGGCTTATTTCAAGGATGGCTAGAGACAAACCCAAACCCTTTGCTGAGTCAAACCCTATCATCCTAAGTGAGGATTCAGACTCTGATGTATAACGTTTCTTAGCCAGCGAGTACCCTTACTCGCAGGGTTTATGCCCCGAACCACCTTACGATTTTGTGTCGAATCTTCCCCCCTACCTAAGGAATAACCCTATCTACCCTGGTATCACCCTGCCTAACAAAACCCTCAACAATATGTCCAAACCCTCACCTGCTCTTTCAAAACCCATGCAGTCGTCCTGTGACCAATGTGATTTATGGTTGGAACAATACTACATTGATGTTCCCCTTCTCCAATAAAAAATTCGATTGCTGGAAAGTCAAGTGGCAGTATTGACCAACCAAAGAGATCAACTACAAGCAACTGATAAGAAGAAGAAGACAACAGGCTCCATCCTTTTCAAGAATGTTGAATCAACCATAGCCGTTATCAACTCCAAATTGGCATGATCAAGCCATCTCGTCGCTATACAGGTATGATTTTGATTTTGTGAATGAACAGGATTAATATAATGAGTCAAATTTGGTTCTTGAATAACACTGTTTATATTTTGAAATGGCTCTGTCATAATATGTGCATCCTGTATATTGTATTGCTTTGCTAAAAATAAAAAGAAATTTTGATTTGATATATGATCTACTCATATATTTTTTGTATTTGAATGGTTTTCATTTGGCTTTGATTTGTTAAGTTTGTCTGATTGAAGTATGAAATTAATGGTTTGTTTTCAACTCGATTTGTTTTGTATCTATTCCGAACAGGAAGTTTTTCATGCTCAATTTAGAATACGATTGTGATTGGATTTGATTTCATTATGGTTCATATGCTGTGATTGGCAAACTATTTCAATGAATTTGGTTGTTACGATGTTGTGTCATATAATGTTCTAGATTTGATCATTTCCAAGTTGGGAAAAATGACTCTATTTTTATTAAAAAAATATGCTCATTTGAGTCTGTGCGAATGATATTCACGCCCGAATCATGGAACGTTTTGATCCACAACGACTGTGTAAAACCCCAGCTGTTTGATTCGTTTGATTGGATAGATGTATCTTAAGTTAGTTTGATCGATTTTATGAATTTCATTCATATCAAAATAGATTTGATTACAATTTTGTTCTCAAACGAGTTTCTAAAGTCGGTTCAACTTACGTCATTCTGTTAAAGTCGTATGAGGAGATTCGGGTAATAGTTGTTTCTAAATGCACTCAAGAAAAGATTTCGTGAATGATTTTGTCTACCCCAATTTGTAATACCAAACGATTGACCAATTCTTATGAACTCTGTTACTAATGGATTGATCTTGTTACGATTTCGTTTGTGGACAGTTACACGTCAGTGTTGGTCTAATTCGCTTATGGTATAAATCGTTTGCTATATCGTTACATTTATAACGATTTGAAAAGTGATCTTGTTTGGATTCGATCATATCTCCTCTTGTTGAGGCAGCATAACGATTGTCGGCAATCTGTTTGATCATATCGGTTTCATTTGGATATGAAATGATTTCACAACTGATCGATTATGATTCTGTTGACCCGATTTTGTGGTAACAAAAGAAACAGAGTACACCTATCTCTGTATTCGGTTGAATGATTTTGATCCTGTTTGATTTCGAATGGTATAATAATTCCAAATTAAATGATTCGTTTTCAAATAGCTATTGGATGTTAATTGAATTAAATTCTTTAAAAGATTTTCAATTGATATTTAATATTGATTCCGTGTCTTATTTTAGACCAGCTATAGAATCAAAGGATTCTGTAGCTAGTCTATAGAATTAGATTTTTGTTATTTTATTAATAAAATATCCCTCTAACTTGTCCATTTCTGACCTGTTTCAGGTAAATTCGAATTGCATGGGACATGCTGGACAGTTCAAGAGATATTTGGGTGTTTTATTTTTATTGTAGTTTCCTAGTTTAGTTAAACTTGGGATATCTTCCCAGATTTATGTAAACAGTTTGATAACTTCCACAGGGAGGTTTTACTGTTATCCACATTTTTGGTTATCAAGATGATGACATGATAATGACATGATGATGGAAGATCTAACTCTTCTTTAAGATCATTTTCATGAAGAAAGTTACACTTATCAGCTTCTCAAAATCACACTTTTGAAGATAGTACGCAGGCTGCATATATATTGTTCTGCGGAAATGCTTGGTTTCCGCAGGTTGCATTTAGTCTGAATGCGGACTTTCCGCACTGTGTTAATGGTCAGGGTGCGGAAATGTTTCTTAAGCAAGAAAATGAATAAGTTCTCGATCCTTCTAGAAGGAATCTTCTAGAAGGATGAGTTGG
>CBVK0101962551.1:0-30943 GCA_900067695.1 Picea abies | reverse complement strand
CCGAGATCTACACTCTTTCCCTACACGACGCTCTTCCGATCTCACGTTGTCTTCCCTGAACAACAGATGCATATGAAACGATTCATGGAAGGAAAAGATTCTGTTGTAGCCAACCTTTCTGAAGAGGTAAACGAAGAGGATTCTTTTGTAAATAAAATAGGTGTACATAACTTGAGATACCCTGTAAAAAATCCCCCTTTTTACATTTATATAAAGATCATGGAAAAAATTTCCCATTGTTGCCTCATTGATGGTGGTTCGGGCCCAAGTGTGATGTCGAAGATTATTGTGGAAGAGATAGGCTTGTATTGTACATATGAAAAATCTAGAAACATGCTTTATTATAATAGTCTACAACAAAAGACCATAGGTGAGATTAAAGATGTGACCTTAGTTTTGTGCGCTCATCCTGAAATAAGGACGACCCTCAATATTCAGGTAATCAATATGCTAGTAAGAAATTACTCAACCATCTTAGGAAGAGATTGGAAAGCCTCAACAGGTGGGTACCTCTCAATCGATGGAACACATTCATCTATTCCTCGGAACAAAAAAAATATTATAGTCCTTAGAGAATGAAGGATATTACCCTACATAGAGAGTGTCCCACAGCCTAACGTAAACTATATCGAAGAGGACTTAGGAGTGTATTCCATCTTTGTCGAGGAAGATAACATTTCCATGGAACAAATCGATTTAGATGATGGCATGTGGCACATGCACTTTGATGGTTCATGCTAAAATGAAGGTAACAAAGCTAGCATTATCTTGATTTCTCCTATAGGAAAAATCCATAAATTATCTTATCGGTTGGAGTTCACTTGCACTAAAAATGTCACTGAATTCGATGCCTTGTTATTAGGCATTGAAAATGATTATAATCTTGGCTATGGTCACCTTTCAATTTTTGGGGATTTTGAGCTTGTTGTGAATCTTGTGCGTAAAATTTACTCTCCTATCAACAAGTTGATGAAACGATAAACCCAAACCGTTTGGGTGCTTATCTCTAACCTTTTATGTTTCAACATCACCCATGTTAAAAGGGACTTAAAATCAATGGTCGATCGGTTAGTAGTTTTTGCAGCCTCCCCTAATCGGAAACTTCTGCCACACAGGCCTGATTGTACCTTTCAATCCCTATATCGTCTGCATATTCCCAACAATATAAAATCTTAGCAGGTCTTCCCTAACGATGAGATCATTTGTGCTTTTATTCAAAATGAACCTTTTAAACCTAAGGAAATTATATCCATAGAAGATAACAAGATTCCTAAAGGCTTGACTCCTCTAGAGAGTTCATTTTCGTCGAGTGATGTAGGCAACAAGGAGAAATAAAGGGAAGAAGAGTCAAAAAGGAAGGTGGTTGAAACCATGTCCTTGAACATTGGGACACCCAAGACTCCAAAGAACGTCAAAATAGGTGCCAAATGTTCAAATGAAGAGAAGGAGAAGTTTGCCAAGTTTCTTGGTGAATTTCAAGATGGTTTTGCTTGGTATTATGAGGATCTTCATGGTTTTGATCCTGGCCTTATACAACATGCCATCCCCATTCAGGAAGGCATAAAACTAGTTAAGAAAAAACAAAGACATATCAACCCTGCACTAGAAGCAACTATTTGAAAGGAGTTGGAAAAACTTTTGAAGGCTAGAATCATCTTTCTGGTCAAGTATTCTGAATGGGTCTCAAATCTAGTCCTCGTTCGGAAAACCACTGGTCAGATCAGATTGTGCATCGATTTTCATGCACTAAACTGAGCTAGCATAAAAGACCACTTCCCTCTCCCTAACATGGAAATGATTTTGCAGCAAGTTGCAGGGTCACAAATGATGTCCTTACTTGACGGTTTTTCAGGTTACAATCAAATCAAGGTTAAAAGGGTAGATAAATATAAAACCACATTTATTACTCTTTGGGGTAACTTTGCTTATGAAGGTATGCATGTTGGTTTATCTAATGCAGATACCACCTTTCAAAGAGCTATGCAATTATCTTTTGACGATTTGATCGGTAAGATAATTCAAATCTACCTTGATGACTTAACAGTATACTCTAAAATCCGATCAGATCATTTTGTTCATTTGAGAAAATTTCTCATGCGGTGTAGGAAATTTGGAATTTCTCTAAACCCTTCCAAGTCCATTTTTGGTGTTACCAAGGGCAAAATCCTGGGACACATCATCTCCGATTTAGGCATAAGCATTGCTCATGAAAGTATTGTTGCTATCCTTAACCTTCCTTCTCCCACTTCTAAGAAAGAAGTTCAATATTTTATGGGGGTTATTAACTTTGTCCATAGATTTGTCCCAAATTTTGTTGTTATGGTCAAACCAATTCATAATCTGCTTAAGCAAGATCATCCTTTTTCTTGGACAGACGATGTCAAAAATGAATTTGAAAGTATTAAGAAAGCAATTAATTCCTCACTGGTTTTGGCGAAGCTGGACTTTGAGAAGGAATTCATGATATATACTAATGCTACTGAGGAGGCAGTTTCTGCTGTCCTCATGAAAAATGATGACCAAGGAAATGAAAAACCGATGACTTACATGAGTCAAAGTTTGTCTGATGATGAATTTAAATATTATTTTATTAAGAAACATGCTTTCACTCTGGTTAAGTCTGTTGAAAAGTTTCTCCACTACATCTTAGGTAAGCATACATTGGTAAAGGTCCCTTTACCTGCTGTTACATTTTTCTCTCATAGACTTATCTTTTAGGAAAAATTTCACATTGGCTTGCCAAGATCCAGGAGCATGATTTGAATATCGTGACTTCTACCACTATCAAGGGACCTGACCTAGCCCTTCACTTGGCTCGGCATGTTGAGAATGGTGAAGAAATTGGTGAAGAAGATAGTTCCCTTTCAACCCTCTTTTACATTGACGATCAGATCCTCCCCGTGTCTCGACATCCTTGGTACAAGAATTTCGTTTATTATTTACAGAGCCAAAGATGTCCAGACAACTTAGACACTCATCAAAGGAGAAGACTCCATCTTGAATCTGGAAGATATGTCATTATAAGAGACTTTTTATTTCGAATATCTGTTGATGGTGTGTTGCTTCACTGTGTAAACAATGAAGATGCACATAAATTGTTGCAAGAAGCTCATGGCTCTTCAAGCTCTGTCATTCATGTAGGAGGTCATTTTTCTGCAAAAACCACTGCTTTCAAGATTATTAGAAAAGGATATTATTGGCCTTTGATCTTTCGTGACTCTTATGTTTTTTCGAGGTCTTGTGATAAGTGCCAAAAATTTGTTGGGAAAGAACTCCTTTCAGCCATGCCATTACAACCCGTCCTACCAGATTTTCCCTTTTCAAAGTGGGGATTGGATTTTATTGGTCCTATTAATCCTCCTTCTTCAATTGGGCAAGTTTTTATTCTGAAAACCACAGACTATTTTACAAAATGGGCTGAAGTTGTCCCACTTAAGCATTCCACAGACAATCAGGTAATTTCTCTCCTTGAAAATAATATTTTTTCCAAATTTGGTCTTCCATTGTAAATTATTACAGACAATGGTCCTGCTTTCATTTCTGCTAAGATGAATCAGTTTTTATCCAAGTTGGGGGTTAAAAATTTCACCTCATCAACTTACTATACCCAAGGAAACAGACAAGCTGAGACTACCAATAAAAATATGGTAAGAATCGTCAAAAGGCTCATCGAAGATAAGCCTCATCAGTGGCACACTCTCGTCACTTATGCCCTCTCGGCAGATCGAACTACTGCCAATGTAAGCACTGGTTGTACTCCTTTTTAGCTGGTTTATGGTCAAGAATCCCTCTTGCCAATTGAGCTAGAACTCTCTTCCTTAAGGTTGATGCTATTGATCGAAGAATTAATTTCTTCAGATATTTCACAAAAGGGTAAATGCACTACTAGCTTTGGAAGAACAAAGGATGTTTGCTTTGGATAATATTAAAAGGATACAACAAACCGTTAAGAAATATTTCAACAAGAGTGTCAAAACTGTCAAGTTTAAGGTCAATGAAAAAGTTCTACTATGGGATTCGACTCATGTTGATAGGGGGAAGACATTCAAAATTTTAGAAATTATGGTTGGGTCCTTTCAAAATCGCGTTTGTCTTAGGTACAAATTCTTACATTCTAAAATATTTGTAGGAGTGATTGTTTTCCTACAACACTAACGGTTATCACTTAAAGCATTACGTGGAATCAACTTGAAAATCTCTAACGCTATCTGGATTTCCTGTATTTTAGTAGTCTAGCTCCGTTTTCAAGTTTTCATTCTTTTTTCTGATTACAATAGTTGTTTTCTGTTTTAAGCATTTCCTACTGCTTTTACTTTTCTGTCACTTTATTTCTGCTATTTTAATATTTTTGCAAATTTATTCTGTTGGACTTTGTATTTGGTCATCTTTTAGTTTCAGTAGAGAATAAGATGTTGGATCATATTTGCCACAGTGACACTCCTGCAAAGCATTGTTAGTCAATAACAATCAAGCTTGCACAACTTTTATGATGCCTTCTTTGAAGGACCCTTAAAATAGTTATATATTTCCACTATTGTCTTATAAAGAATTGGTTATCTCCCGCTTCTTCTTGCCATTTCTTCATGCATTGAGATTTTAAGAGAAAGTCTGGAAATTTTCCTCAAAAGTTAAAGAGCAAATTTTGGTCGATGGATTATGCATACAGTGGTAAAAACCCTCATACTTAACATTTTTCATGATTGATTCCCAAATTCCCTGTCATCTTTCGATTAAATCCGCTCACTTCCCCTTGTTGCATAATCTTCATGGTTATATTTTCTTGACCTATTGTTCTTGGTTTGTGAAACCATGAGTTTTGAGTTCTAAATCTATTGATTTGTTTTTTCCTGTGGAGTCGCCAGTTTGTTGACGTTTAAATTTGCAATGAAGTTTGTCCCGCAAAGTGTTGCTAAAGCCTATTATTATAAAAGCTAAATAATACTAGTAGGTGGGACCCCCTCGTAGATTGGAGATCAAGTCTGGTGTTTATTTGATGTTATGTTACTGTTCGACACTACTTTCATGGTTGACGATATCTTGTTTCATTGGATAATGAATCAGGCATATTATACATGGTTCCCTTGTTGTTCCAAGCTCAAGTTTTATACCAATTTTTTTCATGGTTATCATTGTTGATTGTTCTTGGATATATTACTTGTGACACCTACAACAAACACATGTTAGTAACAACAAATGAAAAGAAATTAAAAGAAGAAATTGTCCTATGCTAACATGCTATACTATGCATTGGAAATATTGTGGCAAATCCTAGCTAACATAGGATAGCCATGTGAGTTATCGAGGTTGTATATAACATAGTTGGCATGCATTTATGTATAGTGGAGATGGTGATATGTGATACCGGTGGCACTCTTGGAAATTAAAGGTTGTTGGTTCAAAGTGGATGATTTGTTTTATTAGTATCTGGTGTGTACTAAGAATTGAATGAACTTGAAGTAGGTAAGTGATGTGCATTTGATGCACATTGCCTTTACTCTTGTTGTTGGACGCCACCCTAGTCAGGTTATTGTTCAAACATTGTTGTTTTGGTTATGCTTCAATTTCTTAGTAGGGAGGAACCGCTCGACCAATTCGCATTTAAGACATTCGATTATAGGTATGTTCTTTTTTTTTGGCCCTTCATGAGTCTGCTCTAGTTATGAAATGGATGTTGGCTCAGGTGTATTGGTTTGTGCCTTAAGTTTTGCAACTGTGTGAAATGGTGATTGTGAATGAAACATTGATGATTCTCTTTGAAATGATGTTGAAGTCATAACATTATTGGTTATCCTGGGCGTTAGCAATCATAAGAGTTCTATGTTATCCCCACTAGTTTAATTAGAGTATCCTTGTTGGTCTTGATGGGATATCTTCACGCTTTCGTATTGTTGAATCTAGTGTGTGGGATTTTATGGGATTTACTGATTGAAGCATTTGCGTCACCACGCATTGTACATTTGGGCATTGATTTGTTTTCACTGCCAAGGGTTGTGCGGTGAGTTATGTTGTTCCTTCTCGGCCCTATCTTCACCTCAATGTTGTGGTTTTTTGGCCGAGGAGTCACGAGGGTTATACCCCGCGTGTGTCAAATATCATTACCAGGCCAAGTTAGAGCTTCTTTCTTCTCTCATGGCTTCTCCTGTCACAAGTCTTCATCACCTTTTCCATGGGGTAAGTTGTGGTTTTCTCAGTGTATCTGTCAGTAGTCTCACAAGTTTTACCATTGAAAGGAGTCGACTCTAGTGTTGGATCGAAAGCAAACCCTTAACTCCTCCAGTTTGAGGGTTTTATAGAAAAGACATTTGGGCCTGTCAGGTTTACTACGGGTTATTGTGGATTGAAATGTATTCTTTATTAATTTAAAGGCGGGCTCACCCAATTGGTTATGTGACAACCATGTCAATTTTGGTATCTAGTCATTGCCTGTGCTATTGGAATGGAAACCCTGCACTGATAGTTGGACAGTTCAAAATAACACAGTCGCCCTCTTATGGTTGATAACCTAGTATTGTCTTTTGAGGAAGTTGTAGCCTTGCTTCACGTCAATGCATGAGTATGCATGGTTTCCACAACTTGATAGGTCTATCGAGTTTTACGACGGTGGTGAATAGGTTGGTTGATACACAGTCACTGGTATATTTGCACTAATGATTATTGGGATGTTTAGTTGGCATTGGTGATGTTGCTCACGCATACATCGTTGTGTTTGTGGTGTTCTACAAAATGAAATAATGGTTATTGCAAGCAGGATGACTGTATGAACTACATCCACTGCATGATTATGATTGTTTGATTGTGTAAACCGAGTTTTGCACAACATAGTTGATTATAGTATGAATGACTAAATCGAAGCAATATTGTATTAAATCGATGGCTCGACACGATGGTTGAGTTTTTTCGTGACTGTGTGTTTGTTTTTGTTAAATGGAAAGATTGCATCGTGGTGTTTTGTTGGCTGCGCACTATGTATAACATGGATGGCTTGGGTTTCACACTTAGGGATACCTGCATGGCTTTAAGCATGTTTTGTTGCAGCCCGATCATTTGTTGAAACAGGCTTGTTGTTAATACCTCATTGTGTTGGATGGGTGGCCCATATTTTAGAGTCACATTAAATTGGGCTTGCACAGTGATGGAGTTACACTTGCATGATTGAATTATTTGGCGCATAGCTTGTGTTGGAATGGTCGTTGTTGTCTCTTTAATTGTAAATTCAGTTTTTGGCAATTTGATCTTGGTTATTTGGTTACTGCCTAAATATGTTTAATGAATATCATTGCATTTAAAATGATAGAACCGATTGCAGTGATATTGTGACTTCATTGTTAATTTTGGAAACATGAATTTGATTATATTTGTTGATTGAAGTAATGTATGGGAAGTGATTGATTTTGATGGTTAAACAGAGTGGAATAGTTATTGTTTGGAAATTTCTATAGGATGAAAAGAATGGAACAAAATCCTCTTTATAGATTGTGTGAAATTCATACTGTCTTGTGATGGCACCGTATTGGATATTTGATTATGAACAGTGGACTAGTTAAGTACACAGTAATTGTTATTTGGTCACAATGAATTGTTGGTTAGTGCATCTCTTTTTCACATAATGTTTTATGGATCACTTAATTAATGTCATGAACAATAATCGTTCTTCTTCCCTTCCATTATCTCATTTTCCACTAATTACATCTCCCATCACCTTCCCCTTTCATTTTTCACTCCCTGTTCTGAGATTGATTATAGTCAAGAGAATTTCGGTGTTAAAGCAATTGAAAGTGGTAGTGTCTTGTTTGGATCACAGTGGTGTTTTATTGGTTACTTTACAGTTGATTATTTTTGTCATTGATCAGTAACCATGTTATTTCCCTCTCATTATATCATGTTTCTCTTAATACAAACCCCTCGCATATCCCAGAACCTTTTTTTACCCTCTGCTCATTGATAAACAATTTGTATGGATTGGATTGCATGAGTCTGATATATTGATGAGCCAAATTTCATTTCATATTTTAAAAGAGTTGTCATGTATGGTTAATTAAAAGATCATTTGCTAATCAATCATGCATGCAGGGATGCGCCATTCAAATAAAAGGCTAAAAACATAGGCCTATTACGCCTCTGTCAAAGAGAAGGACTAAAAGATGGTAGCATCAACAAAGGAAAATATGACTTTTGAGTTTTATTTTATCTATTATTGGTGACAATTGACTTCAGGAATGATTAGGCAGTATGTTTTATTGTGGAATTATGAGTAATGTTTTTTTTTTAAACAATTCAAAATATCATGAGCTAAATGAATGAATGTGAATATATGGATGGGAGTCACAAGGAGGTGTGACTTGCTTAACTAATAATTATGTTATGATTATCATAAGCTAATGAGAGTCACAAGGGGTTCCACCTACTAGTTATTATTTATTTATGACCCTTATTTTAATTATGACTTTTCCCCCTAACTAAAGTTAGTTGAGTCTTTTAATTAACTTAACTAATGAGTTGGTTCACCTAATTCAACCAATTCTAATGTGTTTAAAAAAAAAAGGAAGGGGAGGAACAAGAGGAGGATAGAAGCAGAAGCATACTAAGGTTTTATCTTTGAGTTTATATTGAGATAGTTTGGTTTTCATTCATTCATATATTCATCACAAGCCTAATTCTCTTTTATGATAGCAGGGTCCTATTGTAGACATCAATATTCAGGGCTGAATCAAATCATTGAGACACTTTTTTTTTAGAGGTGTTGATCTATCTTTGATAGTCGTGTAGACTTTTCTGTTTGTGAATTAGTTTTCATGATTGATAAAGGCTATTGTTCAGAGTCGAATGGGAAGTAATCGGTGGCAAGATGATCCAAATTTTAGAGTTCAGTTTTGGTTTTCTGTCAGAGGTCCTTTTGTATATTCCATCAGGGATGTCTAAGTTTGACTTTGGTCCAAGATTTTTGTATGAGATTTTGTAAAGAAAATGACTCTTTGGTGAATTGGAATGAAATAAAGAATTGCTTTATGTCTCATCTTTCTTGATTATCATCTTGGTGTATTTATTTCCATTCTTACATTTATTTCAACAACTGTCATATTCAGAAAATTACATAAAAAGTGAAGTTCCAACAAGCTTTTTTTTGTTGATAAAAGACTAGCCTAAGCACTCGTAATTAATACTTGTGAGTTAGGATGTTATTTTTGTTGGCTATAAACATAGGGTGATATTCCCGTCTACTTTTCTTTAGCTAAGTAAAGTCTTAAAATGCTTGAGTAAGATCATTTCATATCTTTTCATCAACAACCCCCTAAATGAGATATCAAAATACAAGGAACTCATGAAAATAAGGGTAGTACTCATGTTAAACAACCTTTCAAAAACAAACAATTTTCTAGTGGATTTAATTACGGCGGGGGTCCTAAATTTAACTTCCCAAGATTGAATTAAAGAAGTTTGATGGAACAAAGGTTTTTACCCGGGTGAACCAAATAGAGCAATATTTTGAACTACAAAATATTATGGATGATAAGAAAATGATTCACATAGAAACCTTGAACTTTGAGACAAAACCATATCAATGGCATCAATGGGTAGTTAAAAGGAAGCCCACTCTTTATCATTATACTCGGGGTTTATTTACAAGAGACTTAGAAGCACAATATGGGAAAGTTTGGGAACATGACTACTTCAGTCAATTGACAAGAATCAAACCCTTAGGTGACATTGAAGATTATAGTTCTGAATTTCAGGTATTGGCCACAAGGTTGGATGACATTAGTGATGAAAAATTGTTGCAAGATTATATGGGTGGATTAAAAGAGGACAATAAACATGAGATTTTCTTAAGACATCCTGCAAATATTATGAAAGCTATGCAATATGCTCGTCATATTCAAGCCAAGAATAAGACTACACACAAGTCTACCATTGGAGCATACACAACAAACAAGGATCATTTTTGGGGTCATAAGACAAGCGTACCTCAACCAACAAGGTTGACACCCCAACAAATGGATGAAATAAGAGAAAAAGGACTATGTTTCAATTGTGACAACAAGTACAGTAAGGGGCATAAATGTGGTGAGAAGAAATTATTCTACATAGATTGTGAAGAGGAAGAAGATACCATACCTCAATCAACAATTTTGACACCTCAAAAAATGGATGAAAGAAGAGAAAAAGGACCATGTTTCAATTGTAGCAACAATTACAATAAGGGGAATAAATGTGATGAGAAGAATTATTCTACATAGATTGTGAAGATGAAGAAGATCAAGAATTTGAACTGCCACCAAATCCAGATCTAGAAGAGACTATTCCAACAATATATTGTCATGAATTGGTCGACATCAGTACTCCACAAACCCTCGAGATACAAGGATACATAAAAAAAATAGTAATAGTATTGATTGATTCTAGTAGTACCCATAATTTCATCAATTACAAATAGCAAAAGATATCAATTTCTTTATATATCCTGCACCAGAGTTTCAGGTAATGATTTCAGATAGAGGTACCATAAATTGTTCAAGGAAATTCCATAGTATTAATCTCAACATGGGGGATTATTTTATGGATAACCACATGATTTCCATCCAAATGGGGGGTGTTGATGTTGTATTAGGGGTCCAATGGTTGCACTCACTAGGAACAATGACTGCTAATTTTCAATATCTTTTCATGAGATTTTCCTCAAATGGAAAGGAAATTGAGCTTAGAGGTATCCAAGGGAAACCCTCTAAAGTGATAAGCTCTAATAACATGAAAAAATTACTCAAAAAGAGACACTAGGGTGTAGTTGCACAATTGTTCTCACTTGATGTTCAAACATCTATAGCCTCTTCTCCATCAAATCTCCAAATAGTTATCAACAATCATTCCAATGTATTTGGTGAAATCCCTAAGGGTCTTCCACCCACTCTAGATCATGATCATGCTATTCATTTTCAATAAGTAATTGTACCAACTAACATTATGCCTTACAGGTATCCATATGCGTAATAGAGTGGGACTGAACACATGATCCAGGAAATGGTATAGGGTGGCATCGTTCAACCTAGACAAAGTTGTTTCTCTTCACTAGTGGTGTTGGTTACAAAAAATGATGGTTCATGGTGTATGTGTCCAAATTATAGAAAAATCAACAAAATGACCATCAAATATAAGTTTCCTATCCATGTCATTGATGAATTATTAGATGAATAGCATGGAACAAAATTCTTTACTAAGTTGGATCTTCATTCGGGATATCATTAAATCATAATGAAACAAGAATACATTCATAAAAAAACTTTTAGAACACATAAAGGTCATTATGAGTTTTTGGTTATTTGATTTGGACATACTAATGCACCTTCAACATTTCAAATCTTGATGAATTCTATTTTCAAGCCCTTCCTTAGAAAATTTGTGTTAGTATTTTTTGATGACATACTAATCTACAACAAATCTTGGGAAGAGCATGTACAACATGTTGACAAAATATTACAACTATTGGAAGAGAAACAACTTTATGCAAAGTCTTCCAAGTGTGCCTTTGGGGTTCAAGAAGTGGAATATTTGGGTCATATTGTATCTCATGAAGGTGTAAAACTGGACCCTAACAAAATTAAAGTTTTGAGGGAATGGCCAATTCCAAAAACCTTGAAAAGAATTAGAGAATTCTTATGATTGATAGGGTATTACTGCAAGTTTGTTAAGAATTATGGTAAAATAACAACACCTATAACAACATTATTAAAGAATGAATAATTTTCTTGGACCAAAGAAGAAACCAAATATTTTTAAAAACTTAAGGAGGCTATGTGTACAACTGCCTTCTTGGCCACACCAGACTTTACAAAAACATTTATTGTGGAGTGTGATGCCTCATGGCATGGAATTAGTGCATTTTCAATGCAATAATGAAGGCCCTTTTTTATTGGATAAATCGGTAGGTGCGGACACTAACTGATCTCCCTAGATCCACCTAGATCTAGAACAAAACACACCAAAACATGATGTTTTTCTTAAGTTTTAGATATTGAATTTACTAACTAAAGAGGGATATGTGACATATCATTTAAACACCGCTTCCTCTTGCCATCGCTATCCTAGCTCCGTTCCAACGCTCATACAATGATGAACCTGCAAAAGAACGCAACCAACCAAAGTGATAGTAATAACATAAACTCAATATAAACCTATGTATGTGATCAAGGAATTATACAATAAAACACAACAAGATTTATAGGAAAGAATCATATTACTATATCATATGAAATGTGAAAGAGAGATTACAACCATGGCCTTGATGTCGCAAGGTCCCTTCCAACTATCCTTCGTTCCCCATACACTTCCACTCCAAGAATTCTGAGAGCATAGATATGATAATATTCACAATCTATCTTGAAAAAATGGCTCATCTAACCAAGCTAATAATCTCCAAAGCTTAATCCAATCCAAGCTCCAAAATCAAAAGCTCAAAAGCTAATCTCATCCAAGCCAACTTTCTCCATGAGAGATCCTCTCCTTTTCTAAGCTGAAGAGGATAAGGTGAGGAGGTTAGGATAATCCCACCAAATCATGAAAGCAAGTAAGATCCAAACCATTCAGATGCCACCTCACCATGGGAGTTTCTCCTTCTAGAAGCATCGAGAAGATGCTCGTTTTTCCCACGTATGAGAATTCTCGCACCCTTCTTATATAGCAACCTACGAACCTCTCGCAACCCAGATATGGTGCAGCCTATGAGAATCAGGCATTCTCATACCCTAGCCATAGTGTAGCATGTGAAAATCATCTTTAATAGGGTTTTCATAAAGGAAAATGCAACTTCTTTTCTTAGGAAAAGTTCTTCTCCCTTCTTTCTTCAGGAACTCAGGCCACTGACCCCTCTGAAGACTACAAGAAGGTTTACATCATTAACAGTCATAGGGATGAAAAAAATAATGTGTAACAGAGATCCCCCCAAAGTATGAAGTTAGAACAGAGTGATAGCTAAAATACTTTGTCGAGTGTGTGTAGGGAACAAGGAACAGTCGGTCGGAAACCTGCTAACAAACAAGGAAATACAGTACAATAATATATCATCACTGAGGTAGGCATTCCCATACTCAGAATACAAATGACTTAGAGCATAAATGTCGACATGCGAAGATCCATGTCAAGTAAGACAGGTCATGGCCACCAAACATACACTGTGGATCCATGCCAATATGACTCAAATTTGAACATAGCCACCAAAAATACACTGTGGACCTATGTGTTAAAGACTCAAATTTGAACATAGCCACCAGACATACAATGTGGATCTATGTAAAAGTACATTGAATATACTCCAACATAACCTGGATCTGTCAGAAAATATCCAGGTTCTTCATCTCCACCACTCTATGTACGAATCTAACCATGCGAATACATGTGTTGAAGTCGAACATGGTAGAAACCACTTGATTACCGATCAATGATGAGAACCGTTAACAAGTGTGAGGGAAATCACCATTAATGTCAATGACTCCCAAGGTACTCTAGTACAATCCAACGAATGTGAGTTAATGAGATGAAGTCAAACACTCGGCGGAATCTCCTGATCAAGGGTCAATAATGAAAAGCCATTGTCGAAAGCAAGGAAACTTTCCATTGAGGCATGCAAGTTCCAAGGTACCAATTGGTTTCTAAGTCTAATTCTTGGATAATGAGTTGAATTCGACAGGAAAAGACTCATCATAGGAGGGCCTTAATGTATCCCACATCAATGGCATGAAACAAGTAACAAGATTTGATGTAGATCGGAGTAACAAGTGATTCAGGACTGACTCAGGGATGGCCAATGCAATAGAAGGCTTAAAGACTGCAGAAATGGCCGATGCAATAGAAGGCTTTTTGGGTTGAACTTCTCTTTGAACATATTGACGACACGACAACTGTATTGGAAAATACTGACTCAACAACAGGGATCACAGACCAATTTGTAATCTTATAAAGGAGTATGACCAAGAGACAAGTGGATTTTCCAACGTAGACACAAGGCGAGTGAAAAGGTGTCATGTTAAAAAGCGACTTTTCCACGGAATATAGGTTTAGATACATTTCTTTCCCAATTTTTCCCCCACCAATTCTGGCGAGTACCTCTTTATTTTTACGCAAGCTTGAGGAGGATAACATATGCTTTTAATGTAAGCTCATCCTTCAGATGAGTCCCTCGAAGTATGTTTAACGAACCCTAGGAAGGATTGGTTTGGTCCCATATGGGTCTTTCGATGTTTGTTTAATGAGTCCAAAGATAGAAAACTCGGGGGTTTTTCATGTTTATAGAGTCTAAAAAACACTTAAAGAGAACTCTCCCATTTCCTTTTTTGTAAATTAGTTTGATAGGACCGAAAAAGTGATAAACTATTGCCCACCAAACGTTTTCTTCAAATACTTTTACGAGCGTGAAAAGAACAAGATCGCTCGGCAATCTTTTCATGTTTAGAGAGTTTGAAAAGAGCTTAAAGGAAACTCCAAGGGGTTAATTTTTCGTATAACCTTTATGAGTCCAAAAAAGTGATAAAAGTATGCTTGGTTACATTCTCATTGATTTATGAGCATGAGAAAGAACAAATACTAAACTCGGTAACTTAGTCTCATGTATTTACGAGCATGAGAAAGAACAAAGACTAAGCTCAGGATTGTTTTCATTTTACGCAAGCTTTAAAACAAAACAAAACTATGCTTGGACCTAGTTTCATTTTTACACAAGCTTGAACCAGAGGAAACTATGCTTGAGGTAAGTGGTTTCATTTTTACACAAGCATGAACCATAGAAAACTATGCTTGCGACTTCCCAACGCATAACACAGGGATGGTTGGTACTTAGCCCCTAGCTTAAGAAACTAGCAGTTTAACTTCAGCATGAAGTCCAGAGGCTGTAGCCAAATTCCCCCCAAGCTTTGTTTCATCCAACTGCAAGGAGAATGAAATGAAGCTTCAAATACTAGACGAAGGACTTGACTTAAATAGAGAGGGGGGAAACTATTTCATTTTTTAACGAGATTGACATAGAAACAAGAACTATGCTCGTAACCTTTGTTTCATTTTTTAATGAGGTTGCCATAGAGATGAAAAACTATCCTCGTAAGTGGTTTCATTTTTTAACGAGATTGAAATAGAAAACCATGCTCAAGACCTATGTTTCATTTTTTAACGAGGTTGCCTCAGAGACAAAAAACTATCCTCGAAGTCTATTTGATCATGGATTCCAAGAGGACAATGCTCTGGAAGGACACCATGTCAAGGGACAAAACTCGGTCATGGATTCCAAGAGGTATTCATTGGAAGGAAGAAACACACTCTAGAAGGATACCATGTTGAGGGTCACGACAGGAGTAAAGAGATTAGGATCTAACAACCCTATCGAAGAGATCACCATGTCAACTATTGGATCTAAGTCATAAGAAGTTGAAGCTATGGGCGACAATGCCACATAATTGACCTGTGGTGGGGGCGATACCGTCTGCATATAAGAACCATTCAGGGAGGCAATCTAGGCAGTGTCAACGAATGAAAGTTGATCAACAGTCACAAATCATTCATCGTGAGGGAAATATATCACATGAAAAAGAGTAGACACAATAGCTTTCATGGCATAGACATAATCTCGCCCAAGGAGTAAAGCAAAATCCAAGGGGTATTGAATGACCATGACATCAATAAAGACAATTTTCCCTCCCAAAGTTATAGGAAACTAAGGAAGGGTCCCTAAAGGTTGACTGGTTCTTTTGTTAAAATCTAACAAATTCTGCATAACCGGGGCAAGTTGAGGACAACCCAAAGCTTGCCAAGCAAAAGAGGACAAAATGCTAACAGACGCACCTTCAACTATCAACGTCTGAGGAATGTCCCGACCACAAACATTCACTATAATATGGAAAGGAATGTGAGAGGGAATATGAGGTCCAGTTAGCACACCCCAATTAAAAATGATAGCCTCATTACTTGGAGGGGGTTTCACGGGAGAAGGAGGAATACCCCCCGACATGGCAGAGTCTGTATCAACGAGAAAAACCTGGGCAGTATCGGGTTTACTCTCTAGCGGGATAGTAGGATCAACTGATGACGAGATCAGATCGACTACGTGGGTTGCATTCTCGAAGGGGAGAATGGGGTTGACAGGTGGAAACAGATCGACCACTTGGGTGACACTCTCTAACGGGAGAGTGGGATCGACCGAGGATCGGATCGGATCGACTGCTTTAGTTTCACTCTCTGAGGGGAGAGCGGGACTGACCAAGGATGGTATCAGATCAACCACTTTGTCAATTGGTTCAATTAAGGACGTGACCAGATTGACGACATGATCAATCGGATTGACCGGTGACGGGTCTGGAGTGATCATTCCATCAACTACAGGGGGGTTGAGAGAAAACTTACGATAAGAAGATGGAAGTTGAGGCAGTGAAACAATCATGTCTTCCAGTAATTTCAAGGCTTTGTCCATATGAGGGCAAAGGTGAGTTAGATGACTCCCTTTGCATAACATACACGGGAACTTGACTCTACTTTTCTTCTTCCCAACGGTATCGTGACTAGTTAATGGGATGTCATCGGCATGTTGTTCAGAGGCTGACGACATGGGTTGGTTAGGGTGTGTAGACCATACTTCTATAACCTTGGGTAGACCAGGGCAATCCTTAAGAAGATGGCTACCCTTACAAAGCCTGCAAGGGTACTTGGGTTTACGGGTTGTTTGGGTGATCTTGACATCATCAACACTCCCAGCACGATTAACAGTAACTGGTTGTTTTCCAACATGTTTGATAGTGGTTGGAAGTTTGGATCCTTGCTTATTTTTCTTCTTCTTATTCTTTCATTTCTTCTTCTTCTTATCCACCAAGTTGCTAGCTTGAGATCTTTCACTCGGCGAAGAAGATGAAATGGAAGAAGACCTTGCAAGTGAAGAAGGCGAAGAAGATCTTATTGGTGAAGATGGTGAAGGATCAACATGAGGTTTATGTTCTTGGGGGGAAGTGCTTACGACTGAAGCACTTACTGCATTCAAGATTACTTGAGTAGAAAACAACCATAATGGTAATCCAATTGTGAGACCCGGAAGGCTCAAAGTAGCGATGTGAGGAGGTCCAATGTTTCCATAAGAAGGAAAAACAAAAGGTTCCCCTAGAGAAAGAGTTCTTTCATTGGTCATTTCGGGAACTAACACCATTAAAACAAAGATCCAACCTAGAGTCTACTAAGGAAAACAAACAGCACACGCTAAAAATCTAGTAAGCAAGCAAGCAAACAAAACCTTCTCGCAATGAGCTCACTAGTTGGTGATGAAATCCAACATCGCGGGAACAAAGTAAGAAGGGGATAAGATGGAGCGGGTGGAAAAGTTACGTTGACAACCTACTTAACTGACTTACACCTTGGTGCAAGCTCCCACACATAATCTTGGGTATACCCTCCAAGGAGCCCGAGTGAGTTTGGCCAACGTCGATTCCAGGTACCGTGAAGACTTGCCCCTCCACAGTCACCTTGTGTAAAGACTCTAAAGAGATAGGCCACTAAGGTTACCAATCACTACAGTGATGCCTGGGGAAACAGTCGACAGTCCGATCCACGCGCAAGGGCAGGGTATCTAGTCCAAAATCAACTTGAAAGGCTTCCACTCATCATTGTGGGTATACCTCTCAAGCGACCCCCATAATACACATAATCTCTACACCAAGACCAACAAAGCAGGGTGAGTAACTCTACCAGTCTCAATGTGACCTCGTGATTGACCCTTGTGTTAGAAGGGCTTCCCAGGACAAAATGTAGTAAGTGGATTTAATTCTCCCTATCACAAGATACTATGTTTGTTTGCAGCTTTGGAAAGTTATCTTTCACACCTATTCCAAAGCCCTACGACTAATCTAATGTAGGTTTGCTACCAGAAAATATAAAAATGTATAATCATTTTTATAAGCGCTTTATTTTATGGTTGTTTTTACTCAAGAGGAAAATGGCGTGGACAATATGGTGTTTTGACCAACTCGAAATTTATACAAAGAGATGAAGATGCAATATTTTCATTTCGATGAAAGCTATGCTACGAGCAGGAGAAAACATTTATCATTCTCAGATGCACAACGTCCCAAAATTGATTAAACTCATCAATATAAAGATTCTCAAGAAATGAGAAAAAGATACTGTACACCAATGCACGATTCATGGCCCCCTCATGACTAATGGGTTTGACCAATTTTGTACCGATGCACCTTCTCCCCCCAAAAAGACCCAAAAAATGATAAAAACCCTACAACTACCCTAAAACCCTACAACTACCCTAAAACCAAGCTTTCATTTATTTAATGATGCCCCCTTCTATCATGAATGGATTTATCTTGGATGACTTGTAGTTGCGTCCACTACCACAAGATATAGACATATGTGTTGGACCTTCAAGGGCATCGAGTAAAGATGTTGAACATACCATGCAAGGAATGTATAGGATCTAGATTCAAATGTCTATGTAGTTTGATTTGATTGTAGCCTATAGTGTGATTATTTTTGGACTCGACAAGACAATTAGAGCCTCAATGTTAATGTATTTTGGTTCAGCTGCATATTGCACTCAACATCATTTTCTATTTTCACCCTTACAATGTCTATACATGAGAAAACTTTGCATGCTTGTTGTCTAATGGTTTGGATTTACATGGATGTACATGAAGATATTTGTAATCAAAATTTGAACTTTTATTTCTTTTTTAGTCGACCAATTTTTTGTTTGGTTCTAGTTTAGTTTTGGTTAATGGGGATGTTTTAATGTTTTGGCCAATTTGATGCATCCACTTGCTCTAAGGGATGTTGATGCATTTCGTGAACTATAACACATATTTTGGACTTATATTAGGCTAGAAATAGTTATATTTCATTATTTTAATGGATTTTTAGCATTAACCTCTATTGTTTGAATTTTCATCTTTGGATACAAAACTTTTCACAAGGGAAGCACATGTTGTGTGCCTAAGTACATTTTTACCAAACATTAGACTTGATGTACATGAATTATTTTATATGTAAGCTCATAATTTGTGATATTGTATGTTAGGTCTTTATGGTTTATTATTTCAGTTTTTCTAAAACATTACTTTATGTAATAAGGGCCTTATCACTTGTATTAGTAACTAAAGCTTTAAGATAGGATTTCTCTCTCTTTTTGGTATAAAAGGGGTTCCATCTAATTTGTAACTCTCTATCATTTAATAAAAACAATGATCAAGGTTTCTAGGAGATGTCTCGCTCCATTAATTGAATTCGTAGGTACAATCCACCCTTTCATGTGCATGTCTCTCCATTATTGTTTCTCATCTCTTATTCATAGATATTTAAGCTCCACTCCTAATATCATTTTATGTTGTAATTTATTGCAGATGTAGTTGTAATACTAGTTTGGATAATTTTGTGTTTTAATTCAGTAATAGAGTAGTGGTTTTGGCATTATTGATTCAAGGTTTTTGGTTGTAACCATTTGTGGTTTTTTATTCTCATAGATATTCTAGTGAAAATCTAACACAACACCAAGAATCACAAGGTAGATAATAAAGAGAGTAATGCTAGAAAAAACCATGAGTATTCGACCAACAAATATTTGGGTGGAAGGTTTAGCAAGTTCACCATGCAACATATTGAGAAATTCAGAGAGAGACAAAAGGAAATGTGGAATGAAACTCTCATATCTAATCAAAGTTGAAACCCTCCATGAAATGATGGTTCTTTGAATGACTATTCTGATGGATCTTGGAGTACAAGAGAGAATGTAAGGACATTCTAGAGGAGCATGCCACTAAGGAACTTGAAGCATTTCTTGAAAACCACCCAAAGCTAATTGCAAGGAGCACCTCCTCCAAGTAGCAATCAATTAAATAAAAACCCTATTTTCATAGTTTAGATATATAATTTGCTTTAGTATGATTGTCTCACATAGTATTTATGTGAATAAAGTAGTTCGGGTTCAAATATTTCGCTCTTTTGTTGTAATGACATAATCATTAAGGGTTAATATTTTCATGTTGGAGGTCAAATGACAAATTCTACTATCCAATTTTAGCATTTTATTGCATCCTCGGATCTAGAGGCATGCCATTCTTTGAGTTATTATATTTTGTACTTTGTACTTATATTAAGGTAGATATCGATTCTTAGTATTGGCCTATATTGTTTGATTTCTCAGCTTTAGTGGGGATTTTTATAAGGGAAGGACATGTTGTGCATCGACATTCTTATTAGGCATTAGGATTAATATGTTTGTTTTTGTATGTTGTTATAATACCTCTTTGTATACTAAGGGGAGGAACAACACTAAAAACACATCCAACTACCTTTGGTTAGCTAAGGAGAGGATCTGATGTTTGGTTTTCTCTTTATTATCTCTCTAAAATTTGATGGATAATTGATCATATTCTAGGATAATAATTTATTTTGCAATGGTATTTCTAGGAATTTTCTAATAATGGCCTAAGCATTAGGCCTTTATGATTTCATATTTAAATATTTGTAAAAGAGCATTTTTATTTTATAAGGGCCTTACCACTTATATTAGTGCCTTAAGCTTTTTCTCTCTTTTTGGTAAAAAATATGTTCCTCTCTCATTTGTAAAGGTTGATATTATAGAAATATAATAAATAAGGTTTGGAGAATTTCCCTCCATTAATCTAACCCTAGGGGGTGTCAGTGCTCTCATTATTTTTTTCTTGTATTTTATGATTTTACTTGTTATAGTTGTCGTAGCACCATTTTGTTTATTAACACTTTATAAATGGATATCAAAACAACAATTCTACAATAATTTCAATTCAATTGTTTCTACTTTAATCATTAACTGTTTGTGATATTCAAGTGAATATATCATAGAACACTTGGAGTCCCAAAGGAGATAATGTACTGGTCCACCTAGTTAGTGGGACGTCGGAACATGGAAATGCATTTAGGGGAAATGTGGAAGCACCCCTTAAATTATAGGGAATTTCATAGGGGACATCAAGGTCTCTAACATACGAGACCTCGTCTGAAATACTAAAAAATCAATATTAAAATATATGAACACTGAAACATAAATCATTGAAATCTTATATATAGAAGTGCATCAATATCATACATCATTCCATATTACATAATAAATCATAAATGATGTGAGACATTATAATCACTAATCTTCTTTCACCATTGTACTTCTCATTATATTTAGAGAATTTGGATGTAAATCTTAATCTTAAGATAACTTATCTAAGAATGAGCCAATTGAAAAATGAACATCATTGCTTAAGCCAATGCCCCACTAGTCTTTTGCATCCAACTATTGCATAAATTGATAAGGACCAACCATGGGAATGTTTCTATTTGAATCATAATAATTTGCATTTTCAAGAATACTCAATGGCATGCTAACCAACCTGAGTTGTTTGTTTAGTTGGTTTTTGTTTTGTTTTAATTATTTATAATTATATTTTCCTTTTGGAAGGGATCAATCTCCATAATCACTTTTCTCTAGACCCCTAAACAATGATAGATGACCTATCAACGACCACTTGAGGGGGCCCATTACCTTTTTACCTTTCACCCAACTCAAAACCCATCATAACTGGCTTGAATTAAGACCATATGTCCCCCGGTGGCATAGAAAGTCCATGTAGTAGCCATTGGTGTGCTTGAACTCGTAACCTCCTAGAGTCTAAGGAATAGAGGAGGATTGGATTACTAGTTGGGATACATGTGAAACCCATTTAATTGAGTTGTGCCTTATCAAGGCCCTCATTCTCATCTATCCATGCATTAGGTTTGCATGAAGGAATAAGGACCAACCATGGGAATGTTGCTATTTGAATAAAGTCATTTTCATTCTCAAGAATACTTGATGCCACACCAACCAACACAAGTTGTTTATCATCAAGCCACTCCTCTTCTACCTATGCATTAGGTTTACATTCATTTTATTCTTCTACTGTATTTTTTTGTCATTTTCCCTCAAAACAATGGACTTTGATCAAAAGGGAGCATGGGAGGATTTTATTTTCTGGGGATGTTTCCTACTGGAGCTCCCCCAAAAGGGAACATTGGAAAATGTCTCTTTTGGAGTACCCAAATCTTGGGAACATGTCCCTCTGTGACATTATGATAATAAAGATGATGTAAAAAACAACCAAAATATACAAGTGTTGGATTGAAGGTTCAATATCATCAAGCTTGTCACGTAATTGAGAAAGGAACATGAGGAAACATGGAATTAGGTACTCACAAATCTGAATTGTAGTTGAAATCCTCTGTGGAATAATGGTTCTTTCAATGGATCTTAGAGTGCAAGATCAAATGGAAAGGCCTCTCACTAAAGGAAGGCACTTGAAATCTGAAGCATTCCTTAAAAAATAACCAAATCTACAGTTCTTGTAAAGAGCAACCTCTTTAAGTATTCATCAACTAAAAACATAAAATCCCCCTTATTCCTATCATGTTGTACTAATTTGGGTTCTTCGTACCCACAATTAGAGTTGTTTGTTAATTATTGCTTTGTACTAATTTAGGTTCTCCACATCCAAATAATTTGGATGGCTCTTGAATCATTTTTATTATTGTGCCTTTGGCGTGGTAGGGTGTGTTTTGTTTTTTTCAATTATGTGTTTGCATGTGCTCAACATTCATAGTTTAGGACTATCTAATGCCCATGATAGACATGACAACGAAGTGTTCTTCATCGAGACTGCAATACCTCCTTGAAAAAACATGTTTTTCCATGAGGGAGCCATCCAGACAGAGGCACTTTCCCAAGTGATGGACCACCATTTTGACATATTTTTGCTCCCTTTTTGGCCTATAACACTCATCTGTTTTTCCTCTTTTCATACCCTAATGACTCATTTCTCTACCTTATTCTAATTTTTCCTAAGGTAGATATATCTTCCATTTTAATTCTCTTATTTTCTTTTTATCATTAGGGTTAAAAGTGTGTTTTATACTATTTGAATTATTATATAGATATGCATGTGTCCACTTATGTCTTGAGCACAAAGAACTATGTTGACCCAAGCCTTTCTGAAGATTGTCTAGTATTTCCAGGTCATCATAAGTCAAAGCCCAGTCATCAGATGGAAAGGAAAGTGGATCAAGGGTATTTTAAGAAGATATATTAAAGAACAAGGGATAGACTCTCATCATAAAATATGCTCTACAATGACCAAAGGTGCAATGTGATCATATTTGCATGGACTTCGTGGAATAGTAAGTAGTTGTATCAGTTCCTCATCAATACACAACCGTGAAGATGCATTGAGGATGGGTTATGCTCGTTGATAACAGTTGTACTGAAGACTGTTAGCATTATTGTTTAGTTATGTTTGTTTCAGCTGATAGCATAATTTGAGGGGCATGCCACTCCATTCCTAGAGTAGGAAGGCCACCTTTTATGTATATATGTGTGATCGCTCCATAAGGCCGATAGTTATATAATTCAAACCTGAACTGGAGACGCCTTCTCTGTAAAATTTGTTCTCATAAAACTTAATAGATCGTTGGTTTATTTGTGGAGTTTTTCCTATAATGTGAACCTGTGAATTTAGGAACAGGCCGAGCCTTAAGGTGGGCCCACTCGAGGTAAGGCACTATGCTATTTTTATTTTTGTATGTATTTAGTTTTACCATGTTTGTTCTTAGTTTTATTTCTACTATTGTTTAGTTATCTGGTTATGTATGCTTTCAATTTATTGTGTTTCATTTTAGTGCTCTGCCTCATCTTGGTTACCTGTAGATTATGCTACAGAACCATGATGTTATAGAATTAGGTTGTTACAGAGCTAGGATTTTGTAGGATCACTATGTTCTCCATTAATACGTAAGTATGCTGAGCAAAATGTTAAGTTATGTATATGATTTCCATAGGCTGTAACATTTGAGGCAACATTAACTGAGTAGGAAATTAGAATGTTGTTGGTCCTCTCATTATAAATTTGTGTTTCAATATTATAATATAGTTTAGAATTATATTTTATTTGCAATGTGTTGTGAAAGATAGATTAGATGATAAAATTAGATTTTCTTTCAAATGCTACTTTAGTTTATGTGTGCTACAAAATCACTATGTTCTTGGTCTGACTTGGTAAACAAAGAAAGATAGCGAGAATACAATCCTAGTTCTCAGTAATATGACTATATGAGGTTCCACCAACTAAAGTGGGCATCAAAGATACTGTCAATTCCATTTTCTATGCTTTATTTTAGTTTATGATTGCAACAATTTCCATTTTCTTTCTATGTCAAGAAGATTAGATTGCATAATAGTAGCAAACTCCTTCTATGTATATTTCAGCGAGAGCCTCGCAAGATCGCACAAGATCATACAAGATTCTGGGTTGGAAAATTAAATGATTTTGTATTGTGAAACTTACAATAGTAAGACATATATGCACATTGTCATTTTGACTACATTGTCAGGGAGGCACTCAAAGAATTGATATTTTTTCCATAGACTCATCATAGGAACAATACCAAGCTGAAGGGAACACTTGAGAATTGTCGAATACCTCTATGATATCCCTTGCTCAATATATTGTGCATTAAAATCATTATAGGATGCATGACTTGAGGCACTAGAAAAAATCACATTTGTGGTGCAGTAACCACCCATAACACTAATAATCGAGCAAGAAAACTTGGAGGAAAAGGAGACCCTCAAGGAGTCTCTAGGCCTCACCCCTTCTCACAAGTAGCATCTAATATTCTAGGTAGTTCACCCAAGATTGATTTTACAGTTGGTATAGCTATAGAATCCCCTACTTCTCAATCTCCCAGGGATCAAGACAATCATGTTGAAGGACGCAAGCCTTCCATTTCCTTAGACGAATCCATGTGGTGAGAAACATTTCCAAAGATGGGGGAAGAAGTAGTAGTGCCAAAGAAAAAAGAACCAATCACACTTGAATTCCCCATTTAAGAATATGATGGCATAATTCATATGAAAAACATCCTCCCATCTTCCCTACCAAACTTGCGTGGTTTTCTTAGTGAGGATCCTAATACCTTCCTCTTTGAATTTGATGTCATTTTTTCGAAGCTATGACTATTCTTCTGATGCCCACAAGATGAAATTGTTTCAAATCACCTTAAAAGAGGAATCCCTTCATTGGTTCATGGGGCTCAAAGGGAATTCCATTAAGACCCGGGATGATGTTGGGCTCCAGTTTTGTCATATTTTCTACCATACAAATGCATTCATCATTACACCTTCTCCCCACATTTCGTCAATAATATATCTCTAATTACACCATAAACCTCCATTATCTCCTGTTATTCATCCTATGTGGTTAATACATAATTTTCTATATTTTTAGTGATTAAAAGGATGGCTATACAATAGTTTTGTTGATGATGGTTTAATCCTATGTTTTTATGTCCAAGCAACATGTCCCTGTTTTGGTACCTATACTGTTCCTTTACTTGCACTGTCCATGTTCTGGTACCTGTATTGTTCATGTTCCAGTACCATCACAGTGATTCGGTACCTATGCTCATCCAGTACTCACACTCCATGTCATCGGATACCCACACTCCATGTCATTCAGTACTCGCAATTCATATCATATGGTACTAGAATGTTCCATAAACCATCTGATACCAGAATGTTCCAGGCCATATGGTACCAGCATCAACAATCGTCCAGTACTGGATTATAGTCGAAAATTTGGCATGCTTCTCGAGGAAAATCGAGGACATGGGTTTTGTCTAGAATGACGTCTAAATGCATACACATGTGTTAGAATTCACCCATATCGCACACATGGACCTCCATCTCAGGGGGAATGATTCTGCAAAAATAGTAAAAATCTCAAACTTCCAACTTGCACTTCGATTTTCGTGCAGATGGTATCAGATCTAGAAATTCTAAGATATGGGTTTTGTCTAAAATATGGAAAATTGAGTATAAAATAGGTTTTCAAAATTCGAATTGGTTTGGAAGATATGGGTGGATCCTTAACTCGAATATACCCAAATTACAATTAACCCCAGATTTTTGGGATTTCTTCCTAAAAATGTAAAATTTGAAATCTGAGTTGGGAAATTCAGTTTTATCTATTCCTCCATAGATTTCATGTATAAATAAGCCTCGTAGGGCTATGATAAAGGGCCATTATCATTATGGGGCATTCATTGATAGTTAAGGTCAGAATGTTATTGTGAGAGTGATCTTCCCTTTTGTAATTTTTGAATTTGATGAAATGAAAGACTTATTGTTCATGTGCATGGTTCCAAGCATTCGAGTGATCTGATTGCTTTCAAGCAACACTCACCACCTAGGAAGGGACCCTCAGAGTGAGTAAGTGTTGCCATATTTCATTTACTTAATAGTTATATTTTATTTCATTTACTTAATAGTTAGATTATATTTCATTTACATTTTAAAATTTTTGTTCATGTGTAATTTGATTTTTTTATATAGATCTTGTTTGATTGTAATTTCAATTTCATTTTATGAATTCATGTTTAACAAACACTCAGATTTCAGTGTGTGAGTTATTGTTTCAGCTATAACCATTGATGGCATTGTTAAATTGTGATTGATCTTCATTGATTTGATTCAAAACAAAGAATGCAAAACACACTCAATTCCTAGTCGTTAATTAAAGATCTTTGGTACGAAGTGATTCCATGAAATAGAGTATGAGATTTTCATAGTTAGTTAATGAAAAGATAAACCATAAGTTGCTCATGCGATGATTTGATTATTCTCATTACACTTCAGCACATTGATATCACGGACTTGATTTCATTACTTTGAAGATTTTAAGTTGTTAGAACTCTGATTTCATAAAAAAAAATACAAAACATAGAGCTCTCAATAAATTTCTATCTCAGACATTCTGAAATACAAAATCAAGAAATAACCTTGATAAGTCTGAATCAAGTTGGAATGATTATAGATTAGCCCACAACACAAATTCCAGAACTAGATCTAATTTTTAATTTGCAAATTGGTTCTGCATTAAATAAGAGGCAAAATAATCGAGTTTGAGCAAAGAGAAGCATTCAAGCATACTTATAAACAAAGAAGTATTTATTTCTATTGAATGAATCGATTATCATTTATATACACTGGAACAAATCAAAATTATGAGAAGGAAACTTGATGGAATAGAGTTGACAGTTAGTTTGACTGAGTTTTTAGAGTGATTGGGTATTATGATAAGTCATTATTTCAAGGGCGTGGTTGAAGAGTTAGTACTTTGTTTTACATATTATTTGATTGAGTACTCAGTTTGTATGAGTGGTTTGTCTTACGAGTTTAATTACTAGCTTTCAGATTTCAAGTTGAATTGATAAAGCTTAGTAATTTATTTTATTTTGGTTTGAAAGTCAAGTTGAGGGTACTTTGTTTACAACATATTTGGTTTCATTATAGATTTTGGGTACCAGTTTGCATTATAATTTTTTTTATAAACTTCATAAATTTTGTTGATTAAGTGAATCTTAGGTGTTGATTGAGTTTGATGATTTTGAGTTTCCCGCACTTAGTTTTTATTTCCCATACATTTGGATTTCTTGTACTTTAATTTTCTTGTAGCTTTAATCACCAACAAACATATTAAAGGTCTAACTCGTGAGATATGGCCTTCCCATGTTGGAATTCTTCCCAAGGTGTTAGTTTATTTCTTGTCACTTGAATTGATTTATGTTTGCTTGTTTCTTTTATTGCATTTAAGTGTGGATCCACTATAGGAAATAATCATTGAAGGAAAAAAAACTTAAACTACTCACGATTAATCACACGAACATCACCCTGAGTCCATGAAAGACTATGATATAAGCCTTTATAGCACTAAGTTATTCCTACATCCCAGTGATGAATCCTAAGAGTTAATTTCTGACAGTGTGGATTTAAAGATTGTTTTGTCGGCTTTAGATTAGGTTAGCCTAGGATATGATCTTGTGTTTCCTGCGCCTGCACCTCAAATCTTACGAGCCCTAGTTGATAATTAAATGTGGGAATTAATAGTGCATATATTTATCCCAACAGATGAAATGAAGAAGAAATTCCTCCAAGAGTATTAGGACCATTGCAAAGTGAGGGATATCTATGAAGAAATATTTAAGATGACATAGAGAGAGGAGGAGAACCTCGAAGACTATGCCAAAAGGTTTCAATACAATCTAGAAATGACTAAAAAATAATGCACTTGACCATGAGACTTTGTGTACTATCCTCCTTGTGGGAATTAAGGATTATTGCATGGATGCATGAAACCTTATGGGGGTCGTAGAAATATCCCAGATGACTTATGAGGATATCTGTGAACTATGCAAATACTATTCATGAGGTATTGCTAAGTCTGGGAGAGGCCCCAGGTATCTAGCCTCTAGGGTCACAAAGTCTTCTGGAAAAAGGGGAATTACAAGGTTGAAATAGGAAACATGTTCGACAACTTCAAAATCGACATCCTCAACTCAATTAGCTCCCAGTTGGATACTTTCGAAGCAAAGAAGAAGAAATAAGAAGCTGGCCTAGCATTAGCCATCTTATGTTCCACCTTACGGGAGTGCCCTTTGGATAGTATAGAGGTGTGTGGTATTTGTGAACAAAATCATCCCACCAAGAAATTTTCCTCCTTATCTGAGCTAAAGGTAGTTTATTAGGGGGTCAGTGAGGAAATTGAACAGATTTGTTTGGCAACCCAAAAGTGGCCATGTCCACCTAGAGCACCATGCATGGCACACGATCCATCCCAATTCTCTCAGTATTTTACCCCATATCAATACCCACTGTAGAATTGGCATGCTCCGACGCCTTGGAAACAATGACACCCTCAAGCTCAAAACTAGTCCTGGAAACAAGGCTAGAGAGGCCCTACCCCCCAATAGTCCAACACCAACAACAATTATAACTTCCACCCAACCAACCTCCTCATAGGCCATCGCAACTGCTATCCCAACCCATACTGAACCCAAACAATAAAGTAATACAACCCATCTGCAACATTGAACTACCCCTTTTCCAACATATATCATTTCCACTGTGGAATGTAAGGATATTCACCTATGATCAAGGAAAGCGATTTAGGATCGGACTTCCCCCATCATCCATGAACAAGGTGATGAGGAAAATCATCCTAAACTAGACGATCAAATCACTAATTCCTCTTAGGAAAACTATGATACCACTTCAAAACATTCTTGTGAGCTAGAATTACTCCCATAACCTCCTTATCCGAAAAGGCTATGCATAGATAAGTCCCCCACACAATCAGAGTTTGATACTTTAGGGGAACTTCAAAATGTGGGTGTTAAGATTCCTTTGTTCCAGGTCATCAAGGATGTCTTGATCCATGCTAAGGCTGTTTGGGAACTTTATTTAAGGAATCCATGAAGGAAAAAGAAAGACCCAAAAGTTGTTCATATAATGCTAGTTGATCTAATGCTAGGAAAAGTATTTGCAACCAAGTATATGGATATATGAAGTTTGGTCGTTAAATTTAAAATCAATAACACTTCCATCTCCAATACTCTAGTTGACCCACAGGAAGCTATAAATGTTATTACCAAGGAGACAACGGAAAAAATTAATTTCCTAGTCTACGACCAACCTATATAGTCCTCCAACTACCAGATATATCCATAGTAAAGCCTAAGGGAATATTAGAAGATATAGTCATCTCTGTAGAATCATAGGAATACTCAGTAGACTTTATGGCACTGCAACCGAAGGCCAACCTAGGGGGATACCCATTGATCTTGGGAAGATCCTAGTTGGCCACTGTTGATGCATATATCGGCTGTAGATCAGGGGTCTTAGCACTAGGAGTCACCCTTAGACTGTTGTAAGGGTAAGTCTAATACCCATCATAATATTAAGATAAATGGATGAATGTTAAACTTTGACAATGGATCAAACTAATATGATTTGAGACTCACTCCATCTCATAAAATGAACATAAACTATTCTCCAGCAAGAATGGGCTAAGACAACCTCCAATCAACATATATTTAACAAAAATGAACTAAAGAAAGTGTAGAGGAACAGTAAAATAAACTAGACAATCTCACTTCCAGCTCAATTGACTAAATTATGAGGAAATTTCTTAAACTAGGAACCTCCTAATTCAGAAATAATATTACTCCAATGGAAACCCTCATATATCTCACAACAAATCATTTACTGTAAAGAACTGATGATAATAACTGTAGATAAATCTTTTATAAACAACTAATCATTGGAACAAGAAGACACAAAAATGAAACAAGAAAGAGCACAAGCTGATCTTGAATTGCATTAGAATCCTTAAACCCGAATACACAAAGTTATGAAGATTCAAAATGAAAACAATAGTATTAGCCTCCATTTCTCATCACTCGAACCCCAGACCCTTTTCAGGTCTTGTAATTTATAGATTTACATTTCATTATGTCTCCCCAGTTCCCTCCTATCATATCTTTCCAAAAATAGTTAAACAATTACAATAATAATGACATGTGCAACTATTTCCTAAATTATAGGGTTCAATTAATGACTCATCAAATTCTTGTTAACCGAATAAGAGAGAGCCCGTTGTGTAGGTAACTGCCTTATTTTGAATATCCAAATTGATTTGATGATGGAACACATGCCCCTCTCATCCACCTAAAGCTTTGGAGGATGCTTTTTCCAGCTGGCACTTGAAACAAACTCGAATTTGAGTTGATTGTGCACTTTCGCAGCAACATGGTGGCCACCTACTGCAAAACTCCATTTCCAGCACTTTCGCAGCGAACTGGTAAAATCGTTGTGAAAACTATGTTTCTGTCTGTCTTCAATTTTTTACCTTGTTCTGGCTATGTGCAATGTTTCCTGTAATGATCCCAAGCCATTATGCAAGGATCATCATTGTTTTGGTGTCTTTTAAAAAAAATTCTGGTTGTGGTATTTCATCAAACAATTTGTTGATCTATTTGTTTAGATGTGTTTATATGTGTGTATGCAACAAATAACAGAAAGAGATAA
>CBVK0101962536.1:0-16113 GCA_900067695.1 Picea abies | reverse complement strand
GAGAGAGAGAGAGAGAGAGAATGCTACATGAAAAATACACATTGCTTTATGAGAGAAAAATGTTTACATGATATATCTAAGCTCTCCTTCAACCTTAGGCTACCATCAAAATTCAACAAATAATTATTTCTATACAAATCCAATAGCAGTGAAAAATCCATATTAGGGTTTCCATATCTTCATTGTGCTATCTTCACTATATGTTACCAACAAATTCCTATGCAGATGAGGTGTTACGCCAATTATATCCTTGTCATGTGCCTAAAATAGGAAAAGGAAAGTTGATATCAATATGAAAAAATAAAAACATTTAAGGAAAGAAATAGAACTATTATATAACATTCTAAAATATACACATTCATCCACAATGCTCCAAAGCCTATGGAGTCAAACAACGCCTAAAAATGCATAAAATTTTATTGAAAGCATCCACAATAGGATGCTTGCAAGAATAAATCAAAAAATTTAGAAATGAAACTAAATTATAAATAGAATGCTACTAAATGTCGCATTTAGGCACTTTCCCACTTGTATACTGAATAGCTTAGATTTTATGCTTTCCAAGTCCATGTCCTTTTAAACTAGCAGTTACAGAAGTGCCCTGAACATGCTCATAAGCACAACATGTTTACTTCAAACCACCTCATCAGTCACAATCAAAGTCACACTACTCTGACTTGGTCACAACACGGCTAACCTAAAATGGAAAGTCAACTTGGCAATTTAACAAAACTCAGCAATAACTTAGCCTATTAAAAATCACAAAAAATGCACTCAAAAATCAGGGAACATAAACACAGAAAAAATCGAGAAAACTTGGCTAATCCAATCTCAAATCCCCTTGTAGATGATAACAAAGCCACTGATGTAGATGCCAAATCTAGTAAAAGAAACCTACAAAAAATGCCAAATCAGCTCTAAATCAAGTCTCCTCACCATAGCTCCTCAATCTCCAAATGCTCACAAATGTTCAATGAGAGAGGTGTCAGAGAAATAAGGGGGTGAGGGGGTTGGAGGGCCTTATATAACCTTTTCTTAGGGTTTTGGGAGAGAGGGATGTTTTTTTCCCCTTTTTCCCTTAACGTTTTGCATATGCCCCCCTAAGAACCACATTGGTTCCACAGGCCGGTTCAGTACTAAACCTAGTCCAATTTAGCCAACAATTTGGGGGCCAATAGTTATGGACCAATCTGAAATAGTCGGTTCAGGTGTAGAATGATTAGTTCTAATAACCTTGGTTGGTCGTGGCTTGATAGTTGAGTTATAAAGCTCCATGTTGTACATATTTACTTCGATACAGAGAATTCATGATCGAGTTGTTTCTCAAATTATTCTGCCAAAGTCTAATTAATTTATGAATCCATTTTTTCTTTTCCCCAATTCACTTAAGTATTTTTCGCGCCATAGACTAGTGACTACCTATGTAAGTTGAACTCATTGCAGAGGTTGTGATTGCGCTAATTCTGCTAGTGCACTCCTGTTTGGATCAAATTGGTATGGAATTACTTGAGGCAAGAGTTTCCAAACTTAACAAGATGGTCATGAATATGGATGGACAATTGACCAATATTGCTCATTTACTACAATCGATAACATCCTCCATTGCAACACTGTAAATTGGTGTCCACCGAGAGCCCTCTAGAGGTAACCCAAACCTACAATCGAGTGGTAGTGGCAACAGTTTTCCACTGTATTTGGATTCTCTCGAAGGTGGAACCATGGTGGAAAGTTCACCTTATGAAAAAGACATTGATGCTCTATGACTTGATGTTTGGCTTAATAAATTCAATTCCTATTATTAAGTACAACAGTACACAGGTGAACACAAGACTGTCTTTGCAAAGATGCACATGCACATAGAAGCTTTGTTATGGTTGGAGATTTTGTGTGAGCACATATAGACTTGACACCACCCAAGCCTTGTCATGGGAAGACTTCAAAGATATTTTCAAGGACAAATTATATCTCATCAACTATTGGAAGGAAGAACAACAACAATGGTAGTGCCTAAGGAAAAAGTCCAACCAAATGGTAGATGCATATATCCAAGATATCAACCACTATTCAATTGGTTGAAAGTGACATGTGAAAGTGAATGTTCGATACTACATCGAAAGAAGCACAAAAAGTCAACCACAATGGAGCAATGAAAGAGATATTAGTGTCATAAAAAAGATAATGAAATATTGAGTCTAAAAATTCAAAACAACTCGTTACTCATTGGAGTTAAAAAATTGAAAAGATGGAAAAAAATGAGTACAAAAGTATAAGTTGTTGACAAAGAAACATCAATTGACCCAATAGAATTAGGGACATTTTTAGATGTTGAAGCACAAATTATGAATATATATGCCTCAGTCAGTTCAATCCGAGATAGAGGTCCAAGTGTGGGAATTGATGAATATCAATGCTCAACAAAATGACACATATTTATGATAAAGATACCAAGCCTAGAAGGTGAATCTGTAGAATACTAAACTCGAGATCAAGAAGAATCAAGTTCTAAGAATTACATATAGACATCCCAATCACAAGAGGCATCATAGAAACCAATCAACTTATTGACATTGCTCGAAACAAGGACAATATTCAACCTACACTCTAAAGAATTTCAATTTGAAAGCAACTTGATCTCAAGTAGTTTTGTCCAAGAACCTTGTCAATAAATAGTCCCAGAGAAGATCGACTTAGGATGCATCAATCCATCTACAATGAGATAATATTGTTTACAACCTCAAAGATCTTTTTGTTGGATTTCTTCAACTGCTTAGAGGATAAAGCATTTCAAGGGGAGATGATATGTGATATACCTAATATTAAATATATACAATATAAATAAACCTATTTATATGAATTAAACCCTAAAGTTCATGACCATCCATTGTGACTTTCTCTTCAAGCACTATGTAAAGACATAACTATGTTCAATTTATAAGCATTCATTCATTCATATTTGTGATGGCTATACATAAGAACCATCAACTTTGTTACAAGGGTTACAAAGATAAAGTCAACTAGATGCTCCTACAACCTTTTATAAGCCCGGGCAATTCAAATTTACCCTTAGTGATGCAGGAGAATCACCAACCCATCAAGCGAGCCAACACATCAAGCGGAGATCAACTGGACAAATAAACCCAAATTTTTGAAGTGCTTTGGGATTGTAGTGCAAGTCTTTAATGAACCATTTATGAAGATGCATCTGTGTATTGTATTGGACCTTGAGCCTTTAATCTCTCGTTCTTTGGTAGATAGGAGGCATTTAATCTAGTTAATTCTGGTAGATAGGATTTTAAGTCTAGATTTGATAGTTTAGAGTTCGAGAGGGAAAACGGATATAGACACCCCCATTGTACCATTGTAACATTATCAAGCATTCAAGAGAAGAGAAGAGAAAGCAGAGAATATTGTATGAAGAACACCCATGTACAAGCATTTGAATTAATAGAAGGAAGCTTTGATTCAAATTCCTGGTTCATGTTGTTTTCTCTGTGTATTGAGGTTATGCTCATGAATGTTTTCTTTCTTGTTATGCATTTGCTTTGTATATGCTGTGCATGTGATTTCATGTTTCAAATTGAAGTCTGAAAGTGAGAGAGAATGAGGTTCAATTGTTTCTCTATCTGAGCCAGGAGATTCCTACAAGGTGTGCAGTTGAAGTCATCCACAAGGAGTGCATTGATGAAGGCTCAGTAGTTTAACTTTTGTGCTCATTCACTCAGTAGTGGAAGTGGGTTGTTGAAGACGTGCAAGGAGTGCACAGGCTGAAGAAGAAGTCTCAGTTGTTAATCTGAGAAAAAGGAGATTGAAGACTACTGCTGCAGGAAGTGTGCAGATTCGAAGGGATTCAACACTTGGGAGTTGTTGAATGATTGCCGCAAGGAGTGCGTGCAAGTTCCTCTGAAGAATCAGAGTGGAAAAGCTCAGGAGGAATAGACCTTTGAACTCACTAAAGGCTAAGTATAGGGAAGTTGCCGGTGGAAGTCAGAGGAAAGCATCGCAGGTTGAAGAGAGAGCAAACGAGTCTCGAGGAGAGACACTTCTTTATTTCACAGAATCCTCAAGGGGAACGGATGGACGAAATCTTTGGAAAATATTTCACGAGTTTTCGAGAGCCGTTGGATATCCCAGAAGTGCAAGGCAGTTACAGTGTAGGCGTGGAGAGGATTTAAAGCTCAGGAGGGGCAGCGCCATTGATCCAAGTCAGTTAGATTCATTGGATTGTTCACGAGATCTCCTATCGGGACCTCGTGAGGAAAGTGTCCTAAGTTTGGTAAGGAGAGTCGTGAGATTGCGAGGAGCGAGATCTCGACTACTCCGAGGATAGTGTGGATCCATAGGAGTTGGAAAGTGGACAGGTGGCACCTCGCATCTCGGGAACTCATAAGTGGAAGGGTTGAGAAATTGGTGTAAAAGGTCGTAAGGCGTGAGGAAACGAAGGGGCGAGAAGGCTGTGAGCCATCCATTTGAAGAGGACAGGTGTCAGAGATCCAGAGATCTCGCGAACTTGGGAGCTCATAGGGTGAACACCCAAGTGTTTGGTGTTCAAAGTCGCGAGGCGCGATTGAGCAAAGCGGCGAAGGGGCGAGAGGATCAGGAGCGTCCATCTGAATGGGACAGGTGGCGGAGATCTAAGGATCTCGCAAACTCGAGAGCTCGTAGAGTGAGAGCCCAAGCATTGGGTATTCAGAGTCACGAGGACGCGAGGATTAAGGAGGTAAATAGCCATTGGATCCAGATCGTGGGAGGACCATTGGATCCGCACGTGGGATCGTGCATCGGGGCCTCTCGAGAAAAGGCACGAGAACTTGGCCACGGAAGTAGTGAAGTCGCGATTTTCGGCACCTCGGATATCGGGAGTCGACGTAGAAGTAAATCGACCTCATGAGAAGCAAAGTTGTGAGGGAGCGAGGTCGTGATAGCGCGGAAGTCCTGATAGAAGTGACAGGTGTGGACGGGTCAAGTCACACGTGCACATTGGAGTTTCAGCACCTCGGATATCGGAGGTTGGAGAACCAAAAGTTTAGTATCGCGAGTAGCGAGGTCGCGAGTAGTGAAATCCCTTAGGGAAAAGTCAGTGCGTTGACTGATATATCGGACCTCGGGGATCCGAGGTTGTAGTGCTCGACTGTTAGAGTCGTGAAGTCGCGAGTTTCGATCCTCCGAGGAGTTAAGGAAGGGGATCGCGAGACAAGAAAATCTGTGGGTAGGGAAATTCCCGATAGGGAATTAGGAGAACCCTTGAGTTCTTTGAGCCGAGAATAGAGGAAGGTCCTGGTGGGAGCAGACGTGCCCTGGGTGGCAAGTTTGCATTACTTATTAAAGCCAATGTTATTGATATCATATCTATTAATAGACCAAGGGGAAAAAACTCTATCCTTTTTGAGACTGAGACATTATATACCTTCCCTAATCAATTATAATGTTTGGCAATGTATCAATTTCTTGAGAAAAGAGCTCTTCCTCCATAGGAGAAAAAAATGAAAATGCATTTACAACCAACTCCAAGCACATAGAAGATGATCACATCATTATTCTAACTCATTTAATTTAACACATGGTTGAAATGCCCCTCTATAGATTTGTGTTGCTCAAAGAGTTGTGAGCTAGTGCATGAGGCCACATCACTATCATCCTAGTCCAAAACTTATGATGACCCAAAGAGAAAACATTAAATGTCTAAAGGATGAAGAAGGGACTACAACCTTGAATGGAAAAAAAGTGAAAAAAAATGCTCAAAGGAAGAGGGATAGACATCAATCTTCCAAAACAGAAAGTGTTGAGTTTTGTAGCTCGAGAGGTCTTCTTCACATGTTTTATGTCTTAGCATGGGGAGGACATAAAGTGCTCCCCATGCATAAACTTTATTTTATAAAGTTTAAGTGACTTTTTAATTTATGAAGGATAAAGTGATTTTTTAAGTTGTGTCAATGAGAGATTAAAACACAACCGTAGATCTTGAGAGGGCTAGTATTTAATCTTAGCCATCAGATCTAAAATAACTTCCTAACTACCTCATGAAGAGATAAAAAGGAGAACTAGGGAAAAGACATTACATTATTATGCATTTAATGAAGAGAGAGAGAGAGAGCTGAAGAAAGAGAAGGAGAAGTAGCAACAAGGGGGTGCAAATTCCAAGGAGCGTTGGTGGCATGAATCCCAAGAAATTTCCAACATTTATGACAAAAATACTATACAACATTTAATGTAGGTTGTACAGTATGGATTCAACAAACCATAGAGCTAAGTCTAGCACAGAAATCGAGGCAAAGGATAAAGGCACAGATTTCGAGGCATTTGCTCTGGAGAAAATCTATACAATCCATATTGAAAGTGCAACAAAAACTTGGCACAATTTTTGAGTACTTGGTGCACAAGTTTCAAGATAAGTACAGTCATTTATTGTTGAGAAAATTGATTGTCGTAAACTCATAAATTTTTGCTAGTTCATAATAAAAATCTCTCTCTTGTACTGGTTTTCCCTTCTGGGTTTTTCCAGGGGCATTGCCCAAAAATCTTTGTGTCATTGAATGTGTTTGTAGTTTCCTATTTTCCACATAAGTATCAGTTAAATGATTCAATTTGTTTCCAGTTACAAGTTCAATTTTATTTTTGCATTTATGAATGAGTATTAAACTGAAATATTTATTGAAATTGAAAACCATTATATTGGGTCATAGAAAATTTACATGGTATTAGAGCATTGATACTGAGAGGGGAAACCAAACAAGAAAGACACAAGGGTTTGCAAGAGAGTTGCAGGTTTTTCACTAGAAAGAGGGTTGGCCTTGTTATCAGTTGAGCAGGTCATATGGCTACAGGTTTGAGGGTTGAAGATAGATTGGACGGAGTGGGAAAGTTTAGCCCATGTAAAGAGAGGATAGAATTGTTGTCGGAGGAACAAGAGTTGTGGAACATTGTTGAGAAAATTGTCACGCTTCCTACTGATCCAACACTTTTGGTTGACTATAACAATAAAAATGTTAGAGCCAAAAGGATTATCCTTGATGCCATTAAAGACCATGTTATTCCACATGTCACAGGGAAAAATAATGCCTTTGAGATGTGGGCACCTTTAACCAAGTTATACCAGAGTTCAAATGAGAACAAAATGATGTATGAAGAGAAAAACTGAAAAGTATCAACATGACCTAAACTAATACGATTACTTCATACCTTACCAAGATAAGACAAGTTTTTGATGATCTAGGTGCAGCTGGAGAGACTGTAGGTGACCATGAGTTGGTGAGGAGTGCCCTAAATGGAATTACAAAGCCATGGAAGTCTTTGTTGAGGAGATCGTGGCACAAGAGAATTTTCCTAAGTGGGATCATTTATGGGACAATTTTATCCAGGAGTAGATTCAGAGAGGATATTTGCATGCAAGCTCACAGAAGGGTGAGAAGACTGAGGAGAATGCTTCTCTTATAGGAAAGAGAAAAGGCAGTAGTAAGAAAGACATGAGCAAAGTAAAATTCTTTGCATGTCATAACATTGGCCACTATGATTGTCAATGTCCAAACAAGAAGAAGGGAAAGAAGTATGCACAGGTAGCAGCTTCCAATGCACAAGTAGCAGCATCAATTGAGGTTGAGGATTTTACTAAGAGGTTCGCGAAGGAATTTTCTCTAATGTCTTGTCTTTCAAGAAATGGTTGTATAGTGTGTGAAGAAATTGAAGCATGGTTTCTGGACAGTAGTGCATCTCATCAAATGATGGGAATGAGGCCAATGCAGTTTTTTAGAAATAGATTGAGACTGCCATGTGGGCTGTGGGACTAGTACCATGCATGCAGTGAAGGGGATTGGATGTGTGAGATTCCAAATAGAGTCATGAGGATTTGTGGAGGTGGAAAAGGTGTTGTTTGTTCTATAGTTGAATGATAATTTTCTCTCAGTGTTAGCCTTGGAGGATGAGGGATGTGGAGTTGTGATCCATCATGGAAAGTTGTTCATATATCCAGAGGGAGCTACTCCGAACACATAAGCAGTGCTTGGTGTTAGATATGAGAGGTTATACAGGTTGTTGGGATAGCCTGTGATTGTATCCAATGGGTTCTTGGATTCAGAGTCAGTGTTTGTATCATTGACAGATGGTTGTGAGGCTTCTTCTAGTACTGTCAAGAGACTTAGCTGGTATGAGATGACATTGATGGAGGAGGAGAATAGGTATCCTGGTCAGATTTCAACAACAGAGGTAGCAGGGTCTTCCATTTCAGAGGGAGCAGGTTCTTCCAGTTCAGAGGGAGCAGCTATAGAGGCAGAGGACATGATTGATCATGGAGGAGGTGCTACCAGAAGTACATTCCTCGTTAAGAGGGAGTGTTGAGTTTTGTAGATCAGGAGCATATGTTTGATGTCTTAGCATGGGGAGAACATAAAGTGGTCCCTAGGCATAAACTTTATTTTATAAAGTTTAAGTGACTTTAATTTATGAGGGATAAAGTGAATTTTTAAGTTGTGTCAATGAGAGATTAAAACACAACCATAGATCTTGAGAGGGTTAGGATTTAATCTCAACCATCAGATCTAAAATAACTTCCTAACTACTATTAGATTAACTTATATATCATGTACTGAGTAATATAAGCATAAACAAGAGACAAAATAACACGAGATTTATCCTAGGAAAACCCCAAATGGGGAAAAAAACCCAACAACCTTTCTTAGATAGATTATGTTCACAAAGAAAGTCCAATCGTGAACCAATAGATAAACCCTAGCACAAAGCCTAGCTCAAAGTACAACCAAAAATATCACCCTAGCTGAAGTAGCAACACCATACAATGGTAGCACACCTCTACCAAGAGTAGCACACAAGAGAGAGATACCACAAAGATTGAACAAGAATAACCTCTACCACTGCAGTTGTTGCGTCGTCTTCCTCAAACTTATGCCTTCCTTCTGAGTGGATGAGAGTGTGAGTGAGTGTGTCCAAATGAGCCAAGGCACCTCCTATTTATAGTCTTCTTGTTCTCTTTACTGGGCTGACTTCTCTTCTGGAAAGGTGTCACTTCATTGTTCTTTATTCTTTTGGGTTGACTTCTCTTCTAGGGTATTTCCACATATATTCAATGGTTATCTTACGTCCATAATCTTCTTCTCGTCTAAGAAAGGTCGTCCAGGAGGGAAATTACTTCCCGCAACTACCAAAACATCAACACTTCCTATTAGCTAGGGAGGTATATTTCATAATGTCTTCATCTAGTAGTCCACTGACTACTCTGCAATCAGCTAGTAGCACACAAATACTATAATGCCATCAATAGCTCGAATCATCTATCACAATCTCTGCAATCTAGTAGCACATAGCTACTCCCAATGTGATCTGGTAGTCTCCATGGAAATTAGCTAGTAGCACACAACTACAACAATGCCATCCAGTAGAACACGAATGTGTCGATCCATAGTAGTACACAACTATTGTCCAATGGTACACAACCACTCCTAGTAGCACACAACTACTGCTAGTATAATATACTACAATTAATTGGTAGAAATGCAAGCTACCACCATGCAGTCCATCAGTCTCTATGATTATGAAGCAATCAACTAGTAGCACACAACTACTACCATGCCATCAACCATGATCATAGTTTGCAATCCCTATGACTATGCAACAATCAGCTAGTAGCACACAACTACTACCATGCCATCAACCATAGTCATAGTCGATGATCTCTATAACTATGCAACTATCAACTAGTAGCACATAGCTACTACCATGACATCATCCATAGTCATAGTCGATGGTCTCAATAACTATGCAGCAATCATCTAGTACCACACAACTACTACCATGCCATCAACCATAGTCATAGTCTCATCTAGTAGAACGGAGCTACTCCCATAGTCCTCACAACTATGCATGTGATGTTTCTTCTCTCATCGGGTCCGACAATGCATTACCCACTTAGTCACCTCACATGACTGATCTAGGGAACCCTTGGCTAGAGGGGTTAACTGGTAGCAGGAGAAACAACACACCTCCCTCTCAACAAGGGTGGACATTCTACATCACGCCATGCTTGTCTCTGAAGTACTCATACTTTACTCTAGATAGAGGCTTGGTGAGATTGTATGCTATCTACTCATCCATGGATATATACTGGAGCTCTATAGCTCCTCTTTGCACCATATCTCGAATGTAATGATATTTGATCTCTATGTGCTTTGACTTGTCATGAAAGACAGGGTTCTCTGAAAACCTCACACAAATTTGATTGTCACAATGTATCAAAGTTGGCTCTAACTCTAGATCAAATATCCATGCAAGCAACTTTAGAAGCCACACTGCTTCACAACTTGCCACACTAGCTGCGATATAATCTGCCACTGATGTATGCTTCTTTCTCAACCATGAGATCATACCTGATCCCAAACTGAAGCAACACCGAATGTGCTCTTCTGATCCACTACACTCCATGCCCATTCAGAGTTTGTATATCCCTTCAGCTTCACATCTCCATCCGAGACATATCTCAATCCATATCCAATCATACCATGCAGGTACCTCAACATATGTTTTGCTGCCATCCAATGTACAAGTCTAGGTTCAACCATGTACTAACTCAAGGTATTCACTACAAAGCATATGTTCGGCCTGGTGTTAACCATGTACATAAAGGATCAGATCAATTTTTTGTACATTGTGGGATCCACCAAATTTGAAGATGAATCACTCAAGAGATTCAGATTAGTCACCATCGGTGTGGCCATGGAATTGCAGTCCATCATCTTGAATCTCTGCAGGATCTCAACTGTATATTTTCCTTGGCTAAGGAAAATCTCATCTGGTCTCTGCCACACCTCCAATCCCATCAAATCCAGATCCTTCATTTCAAACTCTAAAGTGAGTTCCCACTTGCACCCATCCATGAGCTTCTCATCCCCTGTAAGAAACATGCCAACCGATATCAACGGACAACCATCCTCAAGCTCATAAAAAATAATTGTCTGGCATATCTTGCCTTGGGTGCCTACACAAACCTTTCTTCAATATGCTGACATGAGACTCCTCATGTATCTTGTGGTTTCTCTATGTACACTTCTTCTGGCTACTGGAGCAAGTGTTTCATCATAATCTTCTTCCTCTTTCTGGGAGAATCTTCTAGCCACAAATATCGCTTTGTACTTCTCTTTTCTTCCATTTGTAGCATGTTTGATCTTGTAGATCAACTTGGAAGTCACCAATGACTTCCCTTCTAGTCTCGGAACCAAGTAAAAATCCATATCCCAGTCCTTCTGACAGGATTCCTCCTCTGTCACTAAAACAAGGGAATCCTCCTAGGAGGTCTCATATCTCCTCAAAGCCTCTGAAGCTTTGATCCAGCCTTCTCAAATCATGGCACCTATTTGTCAGTGATGGAAGATGTATCTCTCTCCCATCTAAATCTAAGGAGGAATACACTATTGAATCCCTCTAATATCAGGCTCATTCTGAGTCTGCATGCTCCCTCTAAAGCTTGACTCCCTCTGAGTCTATATAATCTCCAGAGTCATCTGCTCTGAAGTCTGATATTGTATGAACTATCCTGGGGAGGATTCTCTTCCCTACTAGATTCTAAGGACTGACTCCCTCATCTCCTTCGTTACAGGGATGTGTACGGTCATGTACACAACTCTATGTTTGGATAGTTTGATCCATGTCTCAGCTAGAGACCATCTAATTTGTTTCCTCCTACAACCATTGTTATAGCTCCCTCTCAGAGCTATTACCTGTGACCTTCCTGGAACAAGAGTAAAAACAACCAAGAACATCTCCTAGAGGAGATCAATTTCATCTTACAAACAAGAGCATCATTAATACTAAACAATGAGTATTTACTTAATAATCATTGTATCAACAACATTCAAGTGTTACTAGTAATGGAACTCTAAAGACTATTATTCTAGTTACTATACTTACTTAAGCAATATGAAATATCAAACTTGATATGCAAACCTGGATTTTAGCTATCGATGTCCCACTTGAGTTGTCTTCTATAGTTTCTCCTACTCCCCAGTCATGTTCTTGGAAGCACTACTGGTTAGAAGACATACTCTTCATCCTTTGACTTATGTTCTTCAGCCAGCTGCATGTGCATGGTGTTTCTTCTTTCCCTTTTTGTGTCTAAGAGGACATTGTGTGGAATAATGTCCCATTTCCTTACAGTTGTAGCATCTGATCTTTGACGCATCCTTCTTATAACGTGGTCTCTTAGATTTCTTTGGACTTCCTTCTTCCCTTTCTTTCCTTTTCTTTACTTGAACAACAAGGGCTTGATTTTCATCATCATTTGTCTTCTGTGATTTGGATATGAATTTGGATTCCTCTTGGGTACAACCTACCCATAACTTAATAAACTTGGCCAATTTGCTTCTAGCGCAAATCCCTTGAACAAATGGATCCCAAGAGGAAGGAAATCCATTGAGTGTAGTAGTCACAAGTTTAGCGTCATCTATCGGATCTCCAATGGCTGCTAACTGGTCTTTGATCTGTGATATCCTCATGAAATAGTTGGTGTCTATTTCTAACTTGTTCATTGTCACATTTCTGAGTTGATGCCTTAGAGTAAGATTTCAGTTGTTATTCTTACTTTCATAAAGTTTGGTTAGGTCATCAAACATTTCCTTCGATGTCTTTAGTTCCAATACATTAGGTATCAGATGGTCCTTTATTGAGTCTGTCAAAATCCTCTTGGCCTTGATCTCATTCTTCCTGAACATTGCTTTGGTGACTTCTTCTTCTAGTTCTGGAAGCACCTGCTTGAAATGATCCAATAACTCATTCTCCTCTAGAATGAGAAGTACTATGTGCTTCCAGTATCTGAATTTATCTACTCCATCCAATCTATCTTCAACTCTCATACTGGTTGACATTTTCATCGACAGAAATCCTAGATATGAGAAATTTCAAATTTATGATCTTTCACGGAACTACAACCAGAGTGTTGCAGGGGGTGCACTAGGGTAGGGTGAACTGCTCTGTGGTGAAAATAGTTCCAATGCCTTGGAACTAGTTCTCAATGAGCTTGACAAAGTAGTTCAGTGCAAATGCAATGTACTGCTACAACGATCTTCCTTCCAGTGGTCAAACTGTTCTAAAGGTAACCAACTCTGATACCATGTTAGATTTTATTTATTTATAGAGCAATAGAGTTACCAGTGTTCTTTTACTTATTTAACATTAACTTATATATCATGTATTTAGCAATAGCAACATAAACAAGAGACAAAAGAGCATAAGAGATTTATCCCGAGAATACCCCAAATGGGGGAAAAAACCCAACAACCTTTCTTAGATAGATTTTGTTCACAAAGCAAGTCTAATCATGAACCAACCGATAAACCCTAGGACAAAGGCTAGCTCAAAGTAAAACCAAAAATTCCAAACCAACTGCAGTAGCATCACCATACAATGGTAGCGCACCTCTACCAAGAGTAGCGCACAAGAGAGAGATACCACAAAGACTGAACAAGAATAACCTCTACCACTGCAGCTGCTGCACTAACTTCCTCAAAGTTGTTCCTTCCTTCTGAGTGTATGAGAGAGTGTGAATGAGTGTGTCCAAATGAGCCTAGGTGCCTCCTATTTATAGTCTTCTTGTCCTCTTTACTCGGTCGACTTCTCTTCTGGAAAGGTGTCAATTCATTGTTATTTATTCTTCTAGGCCGACTTCTCTTCTGGCATATTTCCATATTTGTTCAATGGTTCTCTTGCTTCCAGAATATTTTTCTCATCTAAGAAAGGTTGTCTAGGAGGAAAAGTACCTCCTGCAGCTACCAAAACATCACCAACTACCTCATGAAGAGATAAAAAGGAGAACTAGGGAAAAATCAATACATTATTATGCATTTAATGAAGAGAGAGAGAGGAACTGAAGAAAGAGATGGAGAAGTAGCAGCAAGGGGGCACAAATTCTAAGGTGGGTTGGTGGCACAAATCCCAAGAAATTTTTATCATTTCTGACAACAGTACCATACAACATTTAATGCATGTCTTACAATATGGATTCAATAGGCTGTAGAGCTAAGTCTAGCACAAAAATCGAGGAAATGATAAAGGCATAGATTTCAAAGCATTTACTGTGGAGAAAATCCATACAGTCCATTCTAAAAATACAACAGAACCTTGGCACAGTTTTCGAGGAGTATTTGGTGCACAAGTTTCAAGATAAGTAAATTCATTTATTGTTGGGAAAATTGATTGCTGTAAACTTTGAAATTTCTGCGAGTTCATAATAAAAATCTCTGTCTTGTACTAGTTTTCCCTTCGAGATTTTTCTAGGGGCATTGCTTAGAAATATTTGTGTCATTGAATGTGTTTGTACTTTCCTATTTTCCGCATCAGTATCAGTTAAATGATTCAATGTGTTTCCAATTATAAGTTCAATTTTGTTTCTGCATTTATGAATGAGTATTAAATTGTGAAAGATTTATTGAAATTGAAGACCAGTATATTGGGTCATTGAAAATTTACACATAGAATCATAGAGTCAAAGAATTCAATCTAATAAGACATTTGTACGTTATATATATAAAGCCTGAGCTAATAATAAATAAATAAAACTAATAAATAATAATAATCATATCATTCATTCATATCTATATCTATATCTATATCTATATATATCTATATATATATTTCTTCTCCCGTTATTAAGTAAGTCAAACATGGGCATATTTTCTCCACCATATGGCTAGGAAGAAGAATCTACATGGTAGCGAAGGTGAAATCAAACCTATACAACAGTGCTAAAATATTGTATGGACCAACAATCAATTAAATATGTATGGTGACAACTCAATGAAATCCATACAGAAGTGGTTCAACAAATCTGTATTGCGGAAGCTCAATTAAATCCATATAGTAGTGGTTCAACAAATCTATACATTGGCAGTTGTGATTATTGATGATTGCAGCGTCATGTGACATTCTCTAGGTCGTTCATCTTTGGACTGAGTTGAGATGATCTGTGAAAGAGCCCATGTGATGGGTGTGCGTCAAACTCTGGACTGAGTTGTGATGATGTGTAGTCTCTTGTCAACTCCTCTGGACTAAGTTGAGATGACTTGAGATGGTCTCCTGCCTTGTACTCCTCTATAATGAATTGATTCATCTTGAGATGGTCTCCTGCACTATACTCCTATGGACTTAGTTGAGTCATCTTAAGATGGATCTCCAAATGGTACTCCTGTGGACTCAGTTGAGTGATCTATTGAGAGTGACGTCCCTGTGGGTGAACACAATTGGACGTGTCCCTAGTGGCTGAGCACTATAGAATGTGAGAAATCCCTTGCTATATTGTCAGAGAGTGACTTTGGTAAAACCCTAATTTATGTTGTAAAGGGTACAAGTCGGCCCCACCATGTAAAGATAATTAATATTGTGTAATTATTAATTATATTATTAAGTTGTATAGGTCAGCCCTATTGTACCAAGTGTCATGTCTATTCATGGAGTTAATTTGTGTATAAATAAGAGATAAATCCCCATTGTGGATCATATCTCTCACACTAACTCAATGCTTGGTCTGAAATTATGAGGACTGCAATTCACACTTTTCTTAGCACTAGTTTTCTTAGTCATAGAAGCACCCTCTTGTGTGCTAGGGTTTGGTGGTGGATGATGGATCTTATCTTGGCATTATAGCAAATGATTGTTGGGTTTTTCCCTTGGTTGAGAATGGTTTTCCCGAGATATTTCTAGTGTCTTTTGTGCATGGTTATTCTTCTTATGATCTTAGTTTACCGCAACTATTGTATTGTTGTTGCAATCATTGTTTATGGTTAAGTTCATGCTAAATTGAAATTAAACTACATCTGCATGTGCTAAGCATAAAAAAATTAACAGTGATTAATTCATACAAAGTACACCAAAATTAAAAAGTGGCTCAATTAAGTTGTACAGACATGTACAGAGGGCAACTGACACAGAGTATGGTGACTAATAGTACATCTCCTAAAAATGGAGACTATGAATTTGGCAGGTGAAAATTTTAATTTTAATGTACAACTAGCACAACCATTTAAAAAGGTACCACCACTTGTTTTTGAAGATATAAAAAGTCATCCCTGAGGTGTAGGACAGTCGGTGATAGAGTGTGTTTTTAAGGCACTCTGCGATGTTAAG
>CBVK0101962531.1:0-22478 GCA_900067695.1 Picea abies | reverse complement strand
TAGATAAATTGATTTTGTCTAATCCATTAGAGTAGGAGATAGTCGTTTGTTTCTTGTTCTCCATTGCAGGTACTGATTGAAGCTCATGGATTGGAACAACTTGGAAAAACTTCATAAATGAGGCACATCATACTTCCCCTCCTTCTCTCTTTTTCGATGGACGAAATGAATCTATAGGAATGGTAGTTTCCAAATGTAATTTTCTATCTTGGTAGAGGGGTCTGTAATCCAAGGGAAAGTTCATCTGTCCATAGGGGATATTTCTGTAATAGAAATTGATGAATCTACTGGGGAATGCAATTTCATTTGTTCTTCCCTTGGTTAGTCTAATACTTTTTCCGATCCTTATATCCTACTTGCTAATTTGGTTTGGAGATTTCATCTTCCTTGCCTTTGCTAGCTGTCTTACAAAGCCTTTTACTGAAATTTTCTGAGTTATTGAGCTTTTTGAGTCTTTCTCAAACTTTCTTCATAACTAGCATGCCCCTCCAGTTCAAACCAGGGTGTTGTTTCTTGATCAATGCTCCCCCAGATCCTTTTAGGGAGTTCTTTAGCGCTCTGGTGTCTTGGTTACCAAAGTGTTGATTTCCTTTTTCTAGGTAAAATTTCAAGTTTGTTTCTTGTTGGGTCTATTCTTTGGATCTTATTCTCTAAATCAGAGCTTCTTCTATCTGATCTTAGCTTCTGTTTGATTATAAACTTGTTGTCCTTCATTCTTTTTAGTCTTTATTGAGTTTGTGTTTTCTTTATTGATTGCAAAATCGACCCTTTCTCTTTTAGATTTGGTTTCCTTTTTTTTTGCAACTCTTCTCGATTATCTGATTGATTAGATGAACTCATAGGAAAAATTATTGATCATAGGTCTATTGATTTCCTTGTCTTTGATCTCTTACTCAATTCTTGAAGACTATAAAGTATGACTTTTTGATTTCTTAGTGTTTTTGAATCCTTCATTGAACAGTTTGATATTTGTTTTTCTTTCGGTCTCTTGTTTACAATTGAGAGTATCTTTGTTTGTATGCTCTTTTGCTTTATATTCTTTTCAATCATCATAGTGAACTATTGCATTATTAGTGAAAGAATGAAGCATTAGACGAACATCATTATTTGCATCTAAAATAAAACAAAGAAGGATTTATATGCATTGGTTTTGGATATTGAAAAGTTTTTCTTTTTGATAATTTGGTAAATGTGTGAATTCTTGTTTGGGAAAATAGCATAAAGGTTTTTGCATTTATTTTGAGTGTTTTTTAGTGATGGAAGGAAAAAGAAAATATTCTCCCTTTTGTAACTAGAATTTCTTTGAAAACAATTTTTCCATATCATTCTTTTTACCTTCTTGTGGAGTCGAGTCTCAAAACATCATTAGATTCACCCTTGAGTAACAAACAACCATGACAATAAGCGCTAATTAAAATTGAACTAGAAACTTTTCTTTTTATATATTTACACCAACAATAGACTAGGAATAGAGCTTTGGAATAGGATGTGAGGATAACTCTCCAAAGCATTCAAGACAAACACATAATCTTGTGATAGGGAGAGTAAATCCAACGTTTGTATAAACGTAGTTGGGGTCCCCCTCCCACATAAGGTTTAAACACGATGTCGCATGCGAGAGACCAACAAAGATTATCCTTCCTAGGCTTAACCATTCATAGCAAAACAATTGTATATTGGGGGTTATTCTTGAGAATCAATGTTTTAATTTGGTCTCAGAGCTTCATGAATTCTGAATTCGTTCGGGGTCTTCAGGAGTTTACCGATCCATTTTTCTTCAGTTCCCTTGAAGAATTTCGGACTTGATATCCTGCCCATACGTTCAGACCCAACTATTGACTATACCCGTCCAGATACTGACAGCAAGTTGGTAACCTTAGTGGCCATAATATTTAGGGTATTTACACGAGGTGACAATGAAGGGAAGTCTTTGTTGTACCTCGATCAAACATTGGTCAAACTCACTTGGGCTCCTTGGAAGGTAACCTGCACATAAAACATTGAGGGAACTTGCACCAAGGCATAAGTATGTTAAGAAGGATGCCAATGTAACTAATCCACCAACTCAATCCTATCCCCTCTTCACTTTGTTCATGTGATGCTGGATTTCATCACCAACTAGTATGTTCATTGGGAGAAGTTATTGTTTTTCTTGTTGGATTTCTATATTTTTTAGCGAATGTTGTTTGTTCACCCTAGATGTCCTTAAAATTGGTACCGTGGCTGATAAAGGTCTTCATAGATCACGTAGGATGAAAGTGTTTCCTCGTGAAATCTATGAACCCATACCTCCTAACTCACCTGAAGGCACTTACTATGAAGAGGTTGAAAATTATTCAGATGTTGGGAGTGTTGCTACTCCTTTGATCAAAAATCTTGAGGGAGCTATAGTATTAGTTCAGGATGGTCCTACCCCTCCTGCAAACCTATATTTAACAAACCCTCACGATCCACTCCTTCTCCGAGTAGACTCCTCAGGAAACATCGTAGTTGAAGATTATCCTAGGATACTGTCAAGGCCATACAATCAACTTGACATGGAACTTGAACAAACTAATCCAAATGAAGAATATACTACCCCTGTCTACTCTACTAAAATGGTAGATCCACATCAAACTCATGTTCATACTATATGAAGAACTCCATCAGGTCGTGATCTTTATGAAAAATTTAATTTTAACCGACCACTCTTTAACCCTCCACATACATCTTTCACCACCAGTGGGGATGCAAGACCATCGAGTCAGTACACTAAACATCCTTCTGGAAAAACAACCAATACTACTACCACTTCAGGGCAAATAATGAGTGAAACATGATTTGTATTACCTAGTCATTGAAAAGTACCATGACGATTACACGTACAATCCATCTTCAAGCGACATCCTCATACATGCCAAAAAATCCCATTGGGACACCTTCACATCATAGAATGAAAAACCCTGTCATACAACAAAACCTGACTACTGGACAAGTCCCTATTGGGGGAAAATCTTGCGTTAGTAGACAAATCCCTCCTGGGGGCCAACCCTGGGTTTGTGGACAAATTCCCACTAGGGGGAAACCCTCGTTCAATGGAAAAATATTGATTGGGGGGAAACCCTCATTCAATGGATATATCCCAACTGGGGGGAAATCCCCATTCATTGGAAAAATCCGAGTTGTTACCCAACCTATGGCAGGGGGACAATTTCAAACTTCTTTTTTCATAAACCTGCAAAAATCCTAGGGACCATCCCAGGGAGGACCTTTTAATCAACCATATTAGGGAGGATATTCAAATCCCAACCCATATGGAGGATCTATAAATCCCAATCCTTATGGACTATATTCTGGACAACCCTTCCTAGGTGTCTTGAATCCCACTTGGGGTCCTCAAGGCCAATCATCCTTTCCTCCATAGGGTCAAATCAGTTACCCTCCTCAGAATCAACCTGGGTACCCTCCTCAAGATCAACCTATTTACCCTCCTTAGGGGAAACTTAGTTACCCGCCTCAAGGTCAAACTGGCTATCCTCCCCTGGGATACACTGGTTATCCTCCCCAAGGCCAAATGGGTTTTCCTTCACCTTTTACGCAAATTCCTCAACAAATGAATCCCACTTTTGCTGGCCAAAATGCACAAAGGGCACATATGGAAGGACCTTTTGCATACAACTATCTGCCACAACCGGTTTACGGTCCTACTGGTGTTCCTATGCCTCACCAGTATCATCCTCAAGATAATCGATGGTTACCTTTCTTAGATACTTTAGATCTACTATATCTATGGATATTAACAAACAATTCCATATTACACTCCCTTTTTTGTCTAGTAATTCCATCCAAATTACCATATGATATTCCAAAATTTGACGGTAAACCTAGAGAAGACCCCAATAACCATGCCATGATATTTCATCTGTGGTGTTCATAAAACTCACTGATGGATGACTCTATTCGTTTATGTATTTTCCATTGTACTCTTATAGGTTCAATGACCAAGTGGTACATTGAGTTACAACATGAAAATTTTCAATATTTCAATTCACCTGCCATGGATTTCCTCACCCATTTCCAATTTCCCATAAGATATGAAACTAACACTGAACTCTTGACCTCCCTTTGTCAGACTAACTCTGTACATATTTCTGATCATATTAATGAATGGAGACGACAACAACCGTTGATCAAAGCCACCATTCCTGACCAATTATTGGATGAATGGTTTACAAAATCTCTATTTCCTCCTATTGCATACGATGCAACAATGGGTGGTTTAGTCACCGAAGAGGAAGCCATTGCTCATGCCCATTATTTGGATCTAGTTTATTCCCAGTCCAGTACTTTGTATGAACTGATCCCAAATGCTCCCAGCACATCAACTGATCCTTCAAAACCATCCTCCACCACTCATTCAGATGGTGTTATCAATTTCTTCAAACCCAACATGTCTCACAATTGAAAAGAACAACCAATCGTTCAATAACTTCCTCAAATACAATTCATACTCCTCTCTCATCAAATTCCACCCCTAGTAAAGTTTCTGAAGTAAATGTTTTTTAATCTACTTCACCACCAAAATCAGGGGGGGGAAAGAAAAATAAGAATAAACCAAAGAAGAATAATAATCAAACTGAAAATACAAAAACACAAGTACAACTATCAGCTGCTGAAAAGAAACAACAGTGCAAACCGAAATTCCCATGTCTCATATATGCTAAAGATCATTACACACGAGACTATCCCCACCAGAAATAATTAGCTAAATTATTTAAAGGAAATTCTCAACCTATTGTCTTGACACATATTTTTCCACAACAACAGTCATTGGTTGCACAAAATCCTACACCTCCAAAAGGAGGCAACCAGGTCATCCTCCTTGTTGGCTATTACTCTCTCTCTTCCTACCTCTTGGGCTGAGCCAGGTTCAGATCTAAGCAAGCTTCCAACAAAGCCCTCTAAAACTATTGGCCCTCCTATTAAACCAGAAGGCAACAACACACACATAGTGTACTATGAAGTCTCACCCAAGATAGTTCAATGGGTGACTGCAAAGCTCAAGTTCTTGTAGTCTGGGAATGAGTGGTGATCTCATATTGTACTTTGTGATATTCATTTATTTCATCTATTGTCAATCTATATTAAACATTATGTCGTTCTTTATTCATGCATGTAAATCAACATATCTAACTATCTCATAAATACACTCATCTAAGATTTAATCATTAATAAAAAATACATAAAACCCAAGCAATTCACATAACACATGATCTACCATGTTTCACCCCCTCTTGGGATATGTCCACAAAGATTTGGTAGCTTAGTCTCCTTTATTATGGTTTTTTAATATATGGTGTCTTGCGCACTATAGTCTCTGATATTACGATATAAACATGCTCTATGGTCCCTGTGAGGCTAACTAGATCACACCAGGATCCTCAGCCTGTGATCTAACCCTCAAAGTCTAGTTGCCTCACTCTCCCACAACTCAACAACTTACAAAAAAGTATCAGATATTACCATCGGTTTCCTTTCTACGCAAAACAATCTTCTCTAACATGCTAGCCCCCTTCCCTAGACCTTCTAGGTACTTATTTATACTTATTCTTGGCTTCTCAGCGATTACAATGTCTTACAAAAACCCTAACCCTAATGTGGTTAGGTTTTCCTGCATGGACGCCTCACATGTTGTTTTTCCTCTTTTCTCGGTGCCTCTTTTCCTTTATTCTCGGCGTGCTCCCTTGTTTTCCGGCAATGCTCTGATTCCTTCAACTCTTCTTCGATTTCTCTCAACATTGGCCTGCACCAACATCTTTACTTCACTTATTTTAACTCTGCAATTATTCACATATAAACATTTTTACGTTTTTTAGCAAAAACATACAACTTGATAATAGCATCAGGTCCAAGGATATATTTCTTGAGGGCCAATTGATATTTTTGCATAGGCTATAAATCTAGGGTAACATTCCCTCCTATCTCACCTTAGCCTAGTGAAATTCGAAAATGATTGAGTGAGGAATCTTCATTCCTCGCCTCAACATGACTATATTATCTTCAACGGTGTTTGGAGTGTTCATAAAATCTAATAATTCAAGACTTCGCTCCATTTGAAATCTTGAACGATGTCTTCTTGTAACTCGCTCACTTTAACTCACTTGCTTGATCTTATTTCCCTAAACTCGCTTGCTTGAGCTTATTTCCCTGAACTCACTTGCCCATACTTCACGCTTGCTTGAACTCTAGAAGTTGCTCGCTTGAACTTTGCTTCTAGGAATTTGAGGGTGTTGGATACTACCGAAAATGCACCCCAACTTGTGATTATTACAATGATTTTAGTTTCAACTACTCAACTATGTGGATTTATAAATTTAATTTTTGGGTGTCGGGTTCAACTGAGAATGCACCCAATACAATTCAACTTAGATTTGATTTGAAACTTACAAAAAACTATTGCAAGTTATAGTTGATATTGATTACTTACAAAGAATAATATTTGCAAGTTTACAATGAAGGTTGATTTCAAAGTTGAATGGATCTTCAAATTATTAGAGTATATGATTGAATTGATCTTCAAACTTAATGATGTTGTCATTACAAGTTGATTTGTGCATTGTTTCAATATTCTTTGTCGTTGTTTGATTACATGTGATTTGATTGCTTATACTTGATTGTATGTGTTTGACTGGCAATGCTCACATGTGCTTGAATTGCATTAAGTTACCTTGTACTTTAGTGTGTGTATGATGGCTTTATACAATTATGTTTTAAGTACCAAAACTAGACACAAATAATCCATCGCACACAACACAAAGTGTATCTAAGATCCCTTTATTCAATTTCAGAGATCTAGGACACAACCACCAACAAAAAAAATGAGCTTTTATTAATCTTAATACAACTAGCTCTTAGCACTCAAGAGAAATTCTCTTGTATATTACAGACTTTATCTTCACATCACTTAAAAGCGATTCTCTTAAAAAGAATAAGAGTTTAAATGATTTTATTATGATATTCTTCTTCAGACCACAATAGTATGGGAATTTGTTAAACCTTCAACGAGATAAATTATACTTTCACCAAGCTTCCCATTACTTACAATGTGATAAACCATAGTCCAAATTGATATTACATGATTAGCAAAAGAATTCCTAATAAAATGTATCATTTAAACTCTTAAAAAAAATAAGAGTTTAAATGATTTTATTATGATATTCTTCTTGAGACCATAATAGTATGGGAATTCGCTAAACCTTCAACAAGATAAATTGTACTTTCACAAAGCTTCCCATTACTTACATTGTAATAAACCATAGTCCAAATTGATATTACATGATTAACAAAATAATTCCTAATAAAACGTATCTTTCCACCCCAATTAAATTACAAATTTGAAAATAACATAATAAAACGTATATTTCCCCCTCAATTAAATTACAAATTTGAAAAGAATACCATCGAGGTCAACAATTCATGTGACCACTTATTATTGCAAAATGGTATTATCCAATAAAACATTTATCACATATCTTAGACCATGATTTAATATAAAGAGGAACTATTTGAAAACGTGTTGCATGTGGGATTATCGTATTCCCCCAAACACGTTGGTTGCTTGGTCGCATTAAGGAGCGAGAGTTGGTCATTGTGTGCTTGCAAGGGAGTGCATATCCGTGGAGGTCGCATGAACAGATCGAAGGTTTACTTGTTGACAGAACCGAGTGCTGGAGGGCGCATGAAAGAGAAAATCGTGGAGGAGATTGTTGAGGGCGCGTGAGCAGATAGTGGTCATGTAATATTGCTCTTTCCTTTTACATATAGCATGAGATTGTTGAGGCGTTTGTTGTGGAACAAATCGTTGAGTCGTGTCAGCCATCAAAAGTATGGATGTGTGTTGATTGGACCACAGTAGAAGATTTCACAACTCTGGAAAGTGCTTGAGGTAGATATAGATGAGATCGATTGCAGAATTGATCGGATCACTGTGTATGCTATATCGCTTTGCTGATGTAGATTAGTTCACTGGATATTTGGGTTCTTGGGGCAGCAGATCCATGTCTTCCTTTCTCCTCTTAACATTCTGCACACAGTTGCTATAGCAATCATGGAAAAACATGGAAATGACAGCAAGCACAAGTGCACATGGTATATGAGGCTGCTCGATCACCTATTAGAAGAAGCAAAACAATATGTGCGGCCTCCTCCTCGTCGAATGTCCCATTGGGAGATCTTGCACTCGATCAGATCGTTTTTAATGTTTGTTGCTATGATGCACTCTTAGGTGCAATAATTCTGAAAACGGGGTTTAGCATAGAATTCATCTCTGGATATGCATCGAAGGAAGTGTGGAATTTGATTTCAGTTGGAAACGTGCCATTCAAACACCAGCTCGAACATCGATCAAAGAACTGCAAAATGCTTTGTGGCATGGATTCCCTATCAACTATTCTCCACGAAATCGCCGTATAGCCTCAACTTTCACATTTATCGGATTCGTTTGCTCACTAAAACAAGTCTCTTCATTAAACTGTTACATTAAATTTATGGCTAGAAGTAGTTGCTTCCACAAAATTTATGGCCAGAGGTTCTTTAATTTGGTTATTCCTATGGACTTTCAAATAATACAAATTTTATGAATTGGTGTCCTAGAATTCTTTGGTTGCAAATTTGAAATTGAATGTTTAATATTCAAAGTACAGATTTAAACTTTAAACATTAAAAGTTCAAAGTTAGAATTTCAAGTTTAAAATATAAAATTATGTTTTAAGTTTCAAGTTATATATATGTATGTAGATCTTTCATCATTGGGTGATGGAGTTTATGTCTGTGACATTAACCTATTTGTGAGTCGTACAGCAACAACTTTGATAAGATGGAAAAAATGTGAATTAATCATAGTTCATTTTCTTATTGGTCTGAATATAATGCATGCTTGGATCGAAAGCATTTGTCATGTATTTGTTATTGAAACCCATAGTTGGGGGAATGGATATGGTAGAGTTTAAAAGATTATTTTGATTTGGTATGTAGGTAATATGTTTTTTCATGGGAGATAATCTCCTAGAAATATATTTAGCAAGAATCTTAATCAAATATGAATCTTAATCAAATATGGTATGATCATTTATGAAATTGGTATTTCATAGATGGTTAAATCGTATCAAGTTGTTGAATTAGCACTTATACAAAATACATGTATAAGAATGTGTATACCAATACCACGAATTGTGAAGAAACCAAACAATTCGAAGCAAATACAATGTATGTACGAGCTACAACCCAACTCAACGATCACCAAAATGGATCATGCTAACCCATTAAGGGTGAGACAAATTGGTATTAAATGGTTAGTTGAATTTACATAACGAAAATTTTGTTAAACCATGATCTGAATTGCCATCAACTCAATTGATATGATAGGAATAGGTATTGAATTGGATCCACTCTTTTTGTATATAATACACTCACTACAATCAATTAATTGATATTGATTAGGTATTTAATGTTTCTTTAGCTATGTTCATTACCTCGACAAAGTGAATGAGTTATAAATTGGATCAGCTATTTAATTAGTACCGTTGTAACCCAAGAAGGGTTGATATCCCAAGAAAAAATTATGGATATGCACTGGTGCAGAAATAACTCCACAAAGAATCTCAAGATGTTTACCAATATGATGTTTCAATTGAGTACCAAATATTGCAAAGGGTTCCATGCAAACGATAATTTCTCCTACTTCAGCATGATCATATGTGATGATTATCTCATCACACGAATCTTTAATTTTCTCTTTGAACCATTTTGCATCATGCTCACAATAAGTATATGTACAACTTATATACACATATAAACTTAAAATTTAAAACCTGAATTTTAAATTTAAAACTTGAAATTCTAACTTTGAATTTTAAATGTTTAAAGTTTACATTTATATTTTGAATATTAAACATTTAATTTCAAATTTGGAACCAAAGAATTCTAGGACACCAATTTATATATATATATATATATGATTTTAATTTATAATGTCAAATTTCAACTACCATTTTGAGTGTTATTATATAAATTCTTTAAAATAAAGGTCTATTTTTACTTGGCTTATAACTTAGTAGTTGTAATAAACAAAATTAATAAATAGTAAAATATAAGCCAAGAATGTATATAACCATATACTCACAAAACAAAACCATTACATGCATTTCATATTTTAAGAGTACTATGATTAGTTTTATACGGGGAAAGGATTGTTTGTTTGAGATGAGTGTCTTGTAACAAATCAACATCAACCTGTTGAAGAATATCAAACTTCTCTTTACATGGTAAGTTTAAAGTGTCCAAACACAGTTCCTTGTAATAATCATATCCAAAAAGTTGGTTGAAGCCACGAAACATATATTACATACAATTGAGTTTTCCTAAATGCAAATAATTGTGTACAATTTCCATTGACAATCTTAGATGGATATAATGATGAGTGTAATAGAGACCAACCCTTCTGCCTTCAGATTAAGTCACATGATATTAGTATTGAATGGCATATTGTTAAATGGTCATCCTTTCATAGACATAGATAAGTGGATATAAATCATTTCATAGACATAGATAAGTGGATATAAATTTTCATTCATGTAATGTTAGATTTGTCTAATGATGTGTAAAAAAGACTAATCCTTATGCCTTGAGATAAAGCTCCATGACATTAGTATTGATTGAAATATTGTTGAAAGGCCATCCTTTCCTAAAGGTAGATAATTGGATACAATTTTTCATTTATACAATTATAGGGTCGTCTAATGATGAGTGTAATAAAGACGAATCCTCGTGCCTTGATATGAAGTTACAATACATTAGTATTGAATGACATATTGTTAAATGGTCATCCTTTCATATAAAGACCTCAAAAATAATGAAACTTTATGAAACAACCTAACAGCTCTTCATTGTCTCATGGTACAAGTGTACAAATATTACGTCGATGTACATTTACAACTTAGCCACATACATATAATATGAAGGATATATAAATACTCCATTTCTAACCTTACAGTGCAAGTTTATGAGCTCTTTTGATTTCTTGACAAACTTGAAGGCTCAGTCTTTTTTTTCGTCATCACTGTCAAGTTCAAGCCCCTCAGATGCCAAAAGTTGTTGAAGAATTATTTTCTTGTCTGCCTCTGCTTTCTTTCTCATTAAGTCTCTTTTCTTCAAAATAAGTGTGTGTCGCTTCATGGTAATGGAAAAATTCTCCATGGAAGCCTTTTTTTCCCGAGCCAGAATTCTCCTCTCTTCCTCTGGATCATTCTGGTGACAAACAAAATAAAATCAGTAAACATACTAAATACATGAAATCAGAAACAAAACAAAAGAACATTGATATCAAGAATATATTTAATTAGATAGATATATTAAATAATGTCATAATAATGCAATAATATTAGAACAAATATGAGAATGCTCTATATTTTGCTCCAAGAGAATGACACTCACATCAATTAGGCTCCCACATAAACCTCTTTATATCAAACACATTTGGCACATCTATATTTGGAAGACTTGCAAGACTTGCATTCAAACCGTAGTCACATAACACTCCCAACTTTTCGAAAATTAAAAAAAAAGAGAGTATGTTTTTGGTTTTCATTGTATTTATCAGTGTTGCAAAACTCTTTTGATTAATCAGTAAGATGACGAGTAATTGTTGGATCATTCAGTAGTCGAATAATTGCAAGTTTTTTTCCAGATTTATTCATTTTTCCTGAATTTCCTGCTTTTTTAATTTTTTATCTTTTTGACAGTGCTACTTGGCAATTTTGCCAATTTATTTTCCCAACTTTGTTTTTCAGACAGTTGCCAAGCTATCGCCAAAGTCTGATTTATGCAACACTGGTATTTAAATAGCATATTCGTACTCCAAGTCTAAGCATTGACTGCAAAGAGGCAAACCAATATATGTTGCTTTGAGTATTTAAATTGATTAAGTGTGTCTTTAGTCAGCACATTGGTCCCTAACCTCAATTATTCCTTCCCCTTCTCAATTTCTTTTCTAAGATTATGTCGGACTTCAAAAAAAAATTCTCAACTTTTTATGGGCATGTACCTCTTTTAAATGTATTTGTCTATCGTGTTTTCAGATTCATATACACTAATTAATCTACTTGTGATTGTGGTTCCAACTGTAGCAAAAGAATGAATCTATCATTCAAATTTATATCTCAGCTTTTCCAATATTTCGATTAAATCCAACAAAAATCCATAAAGTTGAGGATTATGTGTTTCAGTTGATGAAATGCCATGAACTTTACATTTTTTTACCTTAATGAAAAAGCATACCGTTCCTACTTGAGATAGCATGAAGTTACATTCTGAATTGTGCAACTTTCCTACCAACTAAGAAAGACAACTTCCCACAGGCTACTAGATAAAAAATTAACAATGCAGTTCTCGATTTATCAAGTACTTGCCACTGTTAAGAATTGAGCTTAAACAGATAACAGTAGTGTTCTTTACCCTTTAAATCTTTAGCTGAAGCATAAGAACCATTGACTTTACCCTTTAAATCTTTAGCTGAAGCATAAGAATCATTGACAGAAAAACATTCACAAAGTGCACAAGTATTTATCCTGGGAAACCCTCATGGGGAAGAAAACCCAGCAAAACTTCTTGTGATATATTTATTAGTCAAACAAGTACAATGACAGTACAAGACTTCTCCTTGAGAGAGAGATAAGTCAATTACACTTACTGCTGTCTCTCTGTCTTAAATATTTCTTAGCCTCTACCCAGACCTGTAGCTTTTGTTGTTTACTTGATTCTGTGGTTGCTGCTGTCACAAATCTGTTCTGTAGCTGCTTGTTGCTGCCTCAAATCTGCTCTTAAGGGTGCCCTGTAGTCTGCCTCAGAACAGGGTTATTAGCTGCCTCAAATCTGCCCTTAAGGCTGCCTCAGAACAGAGTTAATCTGCTGCCTCAGATCTGCCCTAGCTGCTGCCTCGGAACAGAGCAAATCTGCTGCCTCAGATCTGTCCTAGCTGGTGCCTCAGATTAGTGTGGTCTGATGGTTATGAGGGGCACCTCCCCTTCCCTTTATATAGGTTAGGCCACCCTAGGTTAGGGCTGACCTAGGATAGGGTAGGGCCGACCTGAGGCTAGGGCCGACCTAGGTTAGGGTAGGGCCAACCTAGCTTAGGTTAGGGCTGACCTAGCTGGGGCAGTTAGAGGCCGACTTACCAAGGGCAGTTAGGGGCCGACCTTATTAGGTCAGTTAGAGGAATATTCAATATATCCTCTGCAGCTACTCACACTTCAACACTCCCTCTCAGCAAAGAGGGTATTCTTCAGGCATACATATCCACACAGTTCCTTCTAGTCTTTGCACTAGACCATTAACTTGTTGACATCCACACAAGATATATATATCACAAGAAGTTTCGTAACCTTATACAAATAAGGATAATTTCATGGGATGTGATCATCCAGATCTCCTTGACCATGGTCAATTGCTAGTGTTATTTCACTTAGAGGTGGCCAGTCCCTAAGGAATACTCATAGCTCGTCTTGAAGACCTGTAATGTGCCCCACCTCTTGATGAAGAGGTCTGGGAAGACTTAGTGGTCTAGGCATCCCCACTAGACCATAGTCTCATACAGCATGGGGAAAAGTCAACCAAACTAATGTTATATTTTGTAGTTTGACTTAGGAAAGAGGGAAAAAGAGCAAAAAGTAACTCAATGAAGAATTAGAACGTTGGAGGTTGAGTTAGGGTTGAACCTAGGGGTTAAACTAACTCAACAGGGAAACAGAACGGAAGTATAAAGGAAAGGCTAGGGCACACCTTTCACTTCATCTTGGATATTTTGGTATTTTCTTGTTGAGCTCTTGAGCACACAGTTTTGAGAGTTTTGAGTTTAAAAACCCTAAAGAGCAACTCAGTGGTGAAAGATCCCACTCACTTGTTCCAACCTTGGTCTCGGGGATGAAATACTCCACCCACACCATTCTACATTCATCACAGGTTCCTTCATCGATTCAGGAGAGTAGCAGGGCCGTACTATTCAGGGTTTTCCAGGGGCGCATCATTGATTGAGGAACAGTTTGATCCAACTTATTGAGAGAGCTTTGGGAGATTCCAGCATTAGGGTTTTGCTTGCAGGACCTTACTCATCAGTTTGGAGGCTTTCTTGAGGAGTTACCAAAGCCAGATTCTTATTTACAGGTTGGGACGGTTTTGAAGGAAGGAGGACGTTTTGGTGATTCAGTGATTCTCAGATCTAGGAGGCTCTACCTCAAATTTGATCTTGAAACTTCTCCTAGGGGTTTGTGACTGCCCGATCTATCATCCTAGAGAGTTTCAAGGGGTTTGGAGGCCTCATTCATCCAGGCCGAATTGTTGGTCCTTTCTAGGGTTTCAGGAGGGCCGAACCTGTTTAGGGTTGCAGCAGTTGGAGGAGGAAGACACGGTATTTGGGCTTCATATCTCAGGAGGGGGTTCACATTGACCTGATCTATCTCTTGGTGGATATTGGTAGCATTTGTAGGTCTTCTTCAGGAGGGTCGAACCCTTGGTCTTCAACTTCTTCAGCAGGACGTACCAGCAACTAGGGGGTTGTGCAAACCCTAGCTTTTTGTATTGGATCTCTCATATTGTATTCAGCCTTTGGGAGGCTTATCTTGTGTTACGGGAGCATTTTGTAGCAACTCATATCTTCTATGCTTGGAGCCATCTGATGTTATTCCAGATCTGCTTGTATATTGTATCAGGTTCTTGCTATTTCCTAATAAAGAGGTCAGATCTGTGCCTTGTGGTTCCATATCTATATGTTGATGAAATCTTGCATAGTGTTGAATGAATCTTGATAAATTGTGCTGAATAACTAAGAATAAACCCTAAGGCCGAAATATCAGTGGGCATCCTATAAACACAAACAATCAACAGTTAGTTCAGTGGTTAGCTAGTGTTCCCAAGCGAAAAAATTGGCTTGGGAACATTACAAGACCTAGGAGAAATTTTTCACATTACCTTGTCTTGACTTTTTCTTTGACACACAAAGCTCACAAGACTTATGGCAGCATCTTCTTGCCTTTACATACAAGGATTTTCTCCAAGTCTCGAGTCAGCCTTGACATACAAGGCAGTCTTGGAGAATCGTGTCTTTGACTTTTGCTTTGACACACAAAGCTCACAAGACTTATCTTGGTTTTTGCTTTGACACACAAAGTTCACAAGACTTGTAGCAGCATCTTCTGTCTCTTGCCTTGACTTACAAGGCTTTTCTCCAAGTCTCAAATCAGCCTTGACATACAAGGCAGTCGGGAGAATTTCTCATGATACTGCAACCTTTAACACTCCCTCTCAGTGAGGGAGGCATTTTCAGCCATACCAAGCTTGTCCCAGAAGTATACAACTTTTCCAAATGACAGAGGCTTAGTCAATATATCTGCTATCTACTCATCTGTACGAATGTACTGCAGCTTGATGGTAGGTCTTTGAAGTTTGGACCATGTCTCTGATGAAGTGATATTTCATCTTGATATGCTTTGATCTGTCATGGAAGACCGGGTTCTCTATGAGCTTTAAACAGTGTTGGTTATCACAATGGATAACAATTGTTTCTAACCTCTCTTGAAACAACCCGAACAAAAGCTTTCTCAGCCATACTGCTTCTCTGCTAGCATTATTGGCTGCTATATAATGAAATAATGTAACTGCAAAGTGTATTGTTATTATTATTTGATATATTATTCATTGGATCAATCCCCATTGTGGATTGATCATGTCGACTATTGTAAAAGGGCCAAATCCCCTTTTGCGGATTGGTCATAATATAATTGTAACAGGCAAAAGAAGTCGGCCCCAGAATATATCAAAGAGGCCCCGTAATATAATAAAGGTGGTTATAACCACCCAGGAGAAGAAGTCGGCCCTGCCAGTGAAAGGACACTCCCACACGTGCCAGTCTTGTATAAATAAGGATGCTAGCGCCTCACTTAGACACACACTCACTTGTTCATTTGAGAGACAAGTTTCGGAGTTGCAGTTGGAGGAGAGAGAAAGAGAGAGAGAGAGAGAGAGAGAGGTGCATCTTTAGGAGAGGACTTTCTACATTTGTTTGAGTTATCTCTTGGCATTGTATTGGCTATCTATAATAAGGAAGTTTCGTTGGGTTTTCTTCCCCATGAGGGCTTCCCAGGATAAATGATGTGTCTCTTGTGATTGTGTATTTCTCAGTGATCTTATCTTATGCTATTGTTATTCATTGAAATGCAAAGAACTATAATAATAGCTTAAACATTAACATGGAATCAGAGCCAAGCTTAAGAGAGCATCTTTCACAAGAGAAAAGTGAAAAACGTCACTGTTGTCGTACATGCAAATTAGGGTTTTTTGTTGGTGAGGTATTTCAGCCCTAAAACCATCTAGAAAAGTGTGCCCTCCCTCAAGGATCATTTTGGCACCTTCAGCGCACCTTTTCAGAGGCTAGATCTCCCGAAAAGTGAAACTCTAGTTTCACAAAGTACCAGAAAACCAGAATACCAAAAGTACCAGAAGTACCAGAGTACCAGAAAACCAGAAGCACCAGTCCATAAATCCGCAGATCAAGTTTGAGGGGGTAAAAGTTGGATTTTCAAAAATCTGACTGCACCAGCTTACTCGCCTCAACTCAGCGCATCTATCCCCTGGATCAGAATTTCAAAATTTGAAGTTCGAAAAATTAGGGTTTCCTCATAAAACCCTAAGTTGCAGTTGCAGTCTCAGAACCAGTTGCAGTCACCCTTGAAGTTCTTAAGAGTTGGTAATGATTACCACTGCTACCAGATGGAGCCACTACCTGCAAATGCTATCAGAGGTATGTACTCACATATGTTTAAACGATTAAGCTTTAAAGGGTATTTGCAGGAGAAGGGATCTCTTGTCATAGATCCAGAAGGATCTCAAGATCCAACACATTCATTGGAATGATGCAACCCAGGTGTGATTATTCTGATATGCATCTTTTTGTTATGACATTATTTTGATCAGTGTTGCATGACCATCATTCTAACCTTTGATCAAAATCTAAGTCAAGGTATTAGATGGATTAAAATTTGAGATCATAGAGCTTATCCTCTAACCCAACCTTCTATCAAGATAGCGTATTGTCTCAGTACAAAAGACAGGTTGAAGAAAGGACTCATTCTTGAGGACAAAGCTCCAAGTCCCAGGAGAAAACTCGTGTATTAGTTCCAGGTTGCCATGGAGGAATGCTTGATCACAACACTATGAGAGTGTTGACCTCATTTCGTATTGTATTCCTTACCTTTAATCTTTGCTTCAGACAAGTTACAAGTGATAGCTCCAAAGGAGCTACTGTGATGATTGTTTGTGTTATTGCTTCATATTATCAAAAGGATATTACTCTTGCTTGTTGTTTTGTTGACCTTGTTCCAAGTCACAAGTAATAACCCTGAGGAAGCTATAGTGAAGGTTGCAAAAGGCAACGTGGTAAAGGAGAAACCATAAATGAATCAATCACCATTGGAAAAGAAGAAGATGACTTGTATAAGCTAAAGGGTCACTCAGAAGCTGCCATGGCCCACGCCATTGAGAATCCATGTGAACTTTGGCATAAAAGGTTAGCTCACATCAACTACAAGGCACTACCATACGTATGCAAAGTTGTCACAGGTCTACCAGAACTCAAGGTTGACCATGAAGGCGTGTGCAATGGATGTGCAGAAGGGAAGAACATCAAGAACCCTTTTCCGAAGAGAGACATCAAAGCAGAAGGAGTCCTAGAACTCATTCATTCAGATGTGTGTGGCCCAATGCCATCGTCCTCCATTAGTGGGTATGTATACTATGTATAATTTATTGATGATTATTCTCGTAAGACCTCGGTGTATTTTTTGAAATCTAAAGATGAAGTGATCAGCAAATTCAAGGAATTCAAAGTTNCANGAAGGTAGAAAGGCAGGGGGGCTCCGGAATTCGATGCGCGTCGTTTATCTGGGCACGCGGATGTCTGTCGTCCAGATCCGTCTACTGTTTACCACAGACCCATTTTCGTTAAAACTTAGGACAAGTGGGTCATATGCCCAATACTTTGCATGTTACCCCCATTACCAGAATTATCGCTAACAAAAGTAAATTTAAAGAATTGGTGGCAGAGAAGATGGAAGGTTCATTGGGAAATGGATTCATAGAGTTAGAGATCAATGATGGTTTGCTGGACACTTGGTGAATTGAAAGATAACTACTCAGAGACAAGGTAGAAAGCACTTCTTCAAGCTGATAAAATGTCGTTGTAGATAGAAGATCACAGAGAAAACAAATAACCGCTGATAAAATGTCGTTGTAGATAGAAGATCACAGAGAAAACAAATAACCCCTTAGGGAATCTATCAAGCATGAATACCAAGGTGATTACAATAGAAAAATAATTGAAAATACATGCAACAAAGCATCATATGTAGATGAATTCTGATACACATACCTCACTCAAACATCAAATAAAACATTTAAAACAATAAAATCACATAAACTATAGAAACACATGCATAAAGAAACATAGTCACATGTATCTCTAGAGTCAAATTTCAAGTACTTCTAGTCCAAAAAGATTTCATTAATCTCAGAAAATCAAATTTACAATATGCACACAATAATAACTACCTCACACACTCGCCAACGCCCCTCTTTAACTTACAAAATGATTGCTTAAATAACAAAAATAACAACAAAAAATGTTCTTGTGCTGGAAAGAAAATCCATTCAAATCATAAGAAAATAAACTAAACAAATGTAGTTGCAAAGGTTGTTAAACAACCGTTTTTTCTGATCATAAAGTTGCCACCTCATTTTCTCCTTGTGTCAGATATCCTTAGGATATCTTTGACCGACTAGTACTGTTGATATTTTGGCCTTAAAAATCTGAAATTTGCTGAAAATAGGGAATTGATCTTGACTCATTAATTATAAGATAATAAGATGAAAAAGAGATGATTTGAACTCCTGATTTGATGCTTATTGACCTTGATAATCATGTGGATGAAGTGGCATGCTCTGCTGGCTTGAATATGCTGATTTGGAAATGACATAACTTCCATGTCACAGTTGCGCAACAAGCTTGGTTGCTGCACAACAATAACCTACAGGAAATGCACAACAAGTTGCACAACGAAGCCCTTTTTAACACTTTTTCTTCACAAGGTGGTCATTGCAAAATGTCTAGAGGTTGGCACTAGCTGCTCTATCATTCCAAATGATACTACTAAGAGTTTTTCCACTTGTTAAGATATAAAGTTGATAATACTAGTTTCAGATAATGTGCTTCCTTCCTTCCTTATAATGTATGCCATTGGAACCTCAATTGCAAGTTTCTTGTAGCCAAAGTAATTGCCCATAAAGATCAATGGCACAAAAAATCCAAACCATAAAAGGATCAAAGAAAACATAGTCCCAAGAGGAACTTGCATGCTCTGAAGATGTGACTTGATGGGTATAGTACCACCAGTCGTTGTTTCAACCCCTTTCAAAATTTATGTGTCTGCAAATGGAGTTGCAATACGGGAAACTAAAATTGATCCTAGTAAAGGGAGAATAGAAACTGATGCTGCATTAGTCAATTTGAGATGTAACTCCTCACTTAAATAAGTTGGAAACCAAGAAAAGAAAGCATAGTGACACCAGATCCCACAAAAATAAACATAAATCATTTCCCATACAACACCACTGCATCTTATGGATGAATCCCTCTCTAGTTTCTGCACAAAAACCATGTAATCCATACGATACAAGTGATATCCAAACATGATAAGAATTTCATCGATGTCCTTGTTTTTTGCATCCTAAAAAAGCCAAGCAAATTGACAAACAACTTCAACATTACCTTGATCTGTTACAAGAAATCAGTTCAAGAAGCTTCTCATATACTTGATATTTTGCGTGCTTCCATATTTATCTCGAGGAAGATAAGTCTTATCCAAATAGAAATTCAATCGGTCATGTCCGCGAATGTTTAAAATTAGAGTACCAACTCTAGATAATGAACCCCTTACAAGTATTTATAACTATCCTTGCAAAATGCATCATCTAATATAGGATAACAATAGGTCATTTTGATCTATAACATATGAAAACCCTCCAAGTTCCTTTTCTAAAGTATAGTGAGCATCTGTGAATGCCTTAACACACTGATGTATGTGAAATTAGTTTCACCCAACATTAATTATTTAATGTAGAGGGTTATCTGCTCGACAACTGGTGTTTTATTTGTGTTGGCACCTTATCATTGTTCCTTGTGAAGACCATTTAGTTCTGATACTTGTTGAGACTCAATGAAACTTCTTCTGCCATTTGAATGCTCTCATTAATACTCATGCACTTACACAACATTCAATTTTGGGTCCTTCACATGTCAAATTCATTGAATTGTACAGTGGAAACATCCCACATGAAAGAAGACATAACACATCTAACACCTTATATACTGTTGGGTTTGTGTTTTGATTATTTTATTTTGATGGCCAAATCCTTTTTTGCATGCAATATTACATATGCTATGCTTCATTTAGCCATTTTGAAGGATTCTCAAAGCTTTATATATCAATTCACCATGAATTCACACCAGGTATGTATAATTGTCATTTTTGCAATGATTTTGTGATCAATTCTTCTCAGTTTGATGTTTATGAAGATCTAACGTATGGTTTTCTTGCAACAAGGAGGAATCTCTATCCAATCCTCCATTCGGTACCTCGTCCGACACTCCATTCAACACTTGATTCGACATGTGATCCAACATTCAGAGCGCATTGGAGCTGGCGGTTGGTACATTGGCGGCCTTTGATGGATGAATCAAGGATCAGGGTTTTGTAGCCCCTTGTGCCCTCCAACTACAGATCTTGACACACCTCATATTGGGCAGTTGCAGTGATCCCTGAGTGACTCACAAGATTGTTATAAGATGCTACTATTATAACTCATTTAATTATTTTACTGTTTTTAGATAAGGTCGATCCTTCCAGTGGTCGACCTCTCAAGCTGTAATCACCTATAAATACCAATGCCTGCGGCATGACTAAGATATGAATTTTATTGTTTGATACATACATTATCACTGATTTTGTTCTATACTCTGTTTTCATGCTTAATGACAATATTGCATTGATTTAGCATTTGCGTTTTCCCGTGGAGTGTTGCCATGACCTGCTGGGGGGCCCACTAGTGGTTTGGGTGATTGTGTATATGAGTACATATTTGCATTCATCTTGTTTCTTACTTAGATTTTGAAATTGTCTCTTTACTGTATGAATTTCTCAATTTTAATTGTTGTTGTGTGTATATGTTAATTACAAATTGCTTATCTAATTCATTTTCCTTAATTGCATATTGCTTGATTGAACTGTGTATATCATAGAGGGACGTCCATGGTTATGTGTTAATGATTATATCTTGTTTGCAAATTGTAGGAGCTGGTTAATTATAATGTTATGTCTTTTTCTTCCGAAGTATAAGTTACCCTGTAGAATACTAATTTAGATAGGTTCATTGAATTCTAGATAGATTAATTACTTTAGTTTTGATAATTTTGACAGAGCATTAATTTAGATTGGTTTATATGTAGCTTTGACACATTAGTTGTTTTAAGTTTTGATAGTTTTAATAGAGTAATAATTTAGATAGGTTTTATTGCAATTTCAATCATTCTCTGTAGGTCTACTTTGTTTATTGATTTTGCCTCAGCATGATAGGATAGAAATAGATTTTTCTTGATTGAACTGTGTATATCATAGAGGGACGTCCATGGTTATGTGTTAATGATTATATCTTGTTTGCAGATTGTAGGAGCTAGTTAATTGTAGTGTTATGTCTTTTTCTTCCTAACTATAAGTTACCCTACAGGATACTAATTTAGATAGGCTCATTGAATTCTAGATAGATTAATTACTTTAGTTTTGATAATTTTGACAGAGCATTAATTTAGATTGGTTTATATGTAGCTTTTACACATTAGTTGTTTTAAGTTTTGATAGTTTTAATAGAGTAATAATTAAGATAGGTTTTATTGCAACTTCAATCATTCTCTGTAGGTCTACTTTGTTTATTGATTTTGCCTCATCATGATAGGATAGAAATAGATTTTGGATTATGATTTTTAATAGCATTTTGGTTGATTTTGAAGTATGATTTTTAGTGATAGATTAGTTCATTTTAGATTATGAAATCTTAGTTATGAATTTGAGTTGTAATTTCTAGTTGGCATTAGTCAAGAGTTAGAGATTTGCACATAGTGAATTTGAATTAGGATTTTTTAATTATGAGTTTATGTGTTTATAACTTTGCTTGAGTTAGTGATTTTGAATAGAGTACTTTTTAGCAGTTGATGATTGATGTGTAATGTTTAGAGATCACATGGATTCCAAAAATACTTAGTGTTGCTTCTATGATGGAAAAACTTTCTTTAGATTTCCTTATCCATACTTTCCATTTCTCTGTAGAAGTCAACATTGAATTAATTC
>CBVK0101962525.1:0-24817 GCA_900067695.1 Picea abies | reverse complement strand
ACCGAGATCTACACTCTTTCCCTACACGACGCTCTTCCGATCTCACGACGGTATTATGGGAAGAGAGGATCTGGCAGCCGGACAGATTTTCCAGCAAACCGTCACCGTCAGAATCGCTCATGAGCATTCGTGGGCATGTGATGGTACTATGGGAAGAGAGGATCGGGCAGCCGGGCAGTGTCTGAAAGGTCCTGCTTCTCGGTGGTTATTATTCTCCTTGTACGTCCCCTTCGTCAATCAACGACCAGACGACTTTGTGGAATTGTCAGCAGACGGTAACGGAGGTGCAGGTGACGGAGTGAGCCGCTGGGAATTTAGTCGCCAGAATCGGAGAAGGATGCCTGCAATGGACCAGATCGTTGCCAGCTGGCCTTTTGGTGTACTTTCAGGTATTTGGTCAAGTAAATTTGGATAAAATCTCTATTTTCTGTTGTTTGAATTGTATTTTTGAATGCATAAATAGATTCAGCATGTTGAAAAACCTTCCGAGACTCAAATTATATAAACTTAACCACTCAAATCTCAAATCTACAAATCCAACCATTCATGACCAGATTTAGAGCAAAATCAAACAGAAAAATGACAAAAAAAAATATTTAGAAAGTAGAACATTTAAACTACCGCCTTAAAAACAATCTCTCCTCTTTTACTTTTGATACTTTTGATAGGGTGTAAAGTGAAATGTGTCCGGCACCGTTGACTTTCTCCACGCTAACTAAATTTAAGGACTATTAATACTCGGTATGTCTAAGTAAGAGTATTGTTTATGTGCGTGATAGCTATGGTTTTTGCGTGCCTGATGCTTTGTCGAGGCATTATTTGGTGGTGGTGCTATATGTCACCCTTGTTCAACCCATTATTATAATGCATATTGTGTTAGATGGAATTTAAAGTGTTGTTCTTTTAATTACGTTGTAGGTGTTTTTTTAGGGGGAGTTCACTTTCGAATTTTCGTCGTCTGTCCACGATCAAATAAACATTGCCATCTGTTTAATGATTGACCATTAATCTCCCTCCACGTATCCTATCCTTCACCGACTCTAAGCAACGACCTCTTCATCCTGGTTTGCCCGGGAATACCCAAATACGAATCGTGGTCGGAAGCTATGCATGGAGTTTCCGGGTGGGGTCACGACATTCACTTCAATGGTCGCATTCATACAAGCACCAGTTTTCCTCAGGTCATTCTAATTGTTGAGTCCTTTGATGCAACACTCTGGTATCGTATTGCCTAGGTTTGAATCTTGTCATTGTATTTCTATAATGTTATGAATACCTATAGCTCATCTCAGTTACGAGTAAAGGAAGGAACTCTTTCCATTGCCATTGTATTCTCCAATGTTATGAATACCTATTAGTCATCTCAGTTAAAGGAAATGTGTATTGTGGTTGTGCAGGCGATTGGCATTGATGTGAGAGCGATATACAATGCAGGGCAGGCATCGGGGCTCACATTCTGGGCACCCAATATCAATATATTTAGAGATCCTCGATTGGGTCGAGGTCAAGAAACTCCAGGAAAAGATCCCTGCTATCTAGCAGGTACCTCTGTTGCCTACGTTAGAGGATTGCAAGGCTATCCCTTCTCTTCCTCTTCGAAGGAAAAAGACTGCTCTTCTATTTGTTTGAGAGCTTCAACATGCTGCAAGCATTTCACAGCTTACGACATGGATAACTGGGACGGCCATACTCACTTCTCCTTCGATGCTATGGTAATATTCCATTACTAACTCTGCATTTCCTTATTTGCTCTTTTTTTCATATAAGGAGTTAGTGACTTTCCCATCGAAGATAGATAGAGTCCTTGATGCCCTCTGCAGGTTTTTATGTCGTTGCCCTCCAAGCTGCAGATTTTTATGTCGATGAATACACTTTAAGCTTGCGGTGTTTACTGTCACACTTATGCCAATATGCGGTGTACACACAGACATACAACTCTTTCACTGCGGACAATACCTCCATTGCTTACATCCATGCATGTTCAGTGATAGGGAGGACTATATTTATCCTCCTTGACCTTCTACTACCAACATAATGTTATGTTGGCTAATTTGTTATGTTTTTAATATATGTTGATTTGTTATATTTTTCGTATTAAGTGCATTCACTTGGAAACACCAGTACATTCCCCTCTAAATTTAGCATCTATTAAAGAAGTAATGACCTTGCTTGCTGGCCTTTTTTCCTCATTTGTGCCTACAACAATAAAAAATACTTTATAGTGACCCTAATAGATTCCTAATAAGTAGTGTCTTGAAATTGTTTTTACCATTGCAAAAGCCTCCCATTAAGTGCCAACGGGGATAAAAATATAGATTGCAAACCACAATGTTTAGCTTTGCACAATATTGAAGAACTCCCCAAGTACCTTGCTTCTCTATGTGAAACCAGGTATAATGGAAAGGCTCCACTATGCATTACCGGAGTTCACAAAAATGGCTAAGGTTGGCAACTCGAAGTTGGGCGTGAATGGGTTTGTTCTAATTTAAGAGAGTTTATTTTAATATAATGTTCTTGAACAGGTGAGCAGACAAGACTTGTTGGATACATATCAACTGATGTTCAAGAGCTGTGTGGAGCAAGGGCGTGCCAGTGGTATCATGTGCTCTTACAACAACCTTAATGGAGTCCCAACGTGTGTTTATTCCAACCTTCTCACTAGCACTGCGAGACATGACTGGGGATTTCAAGGGTAATTTTTCTTCAGATGTTGTGTTAGATGCATAGTATAATTGTTTGGGGTGAATGACAATTGATGGATATGAATTTTGTCTTTCAGTTACATCACAACAGAATGTGACGTTGTTGCCAGTATTTACGCTGCTCATAAGTATACACTGACTGCAGGAGATGTTGTAGCAGATGTTCTGAAAGCAAGTAAATGCATATAAAGTAGCAACGACCCATCTAAACTTTGAAAGCATACAAATACATATAAACTAGCAGACCCATCTATAATATGAAAATAGGAAAATACATACAAGTTAGTACACACCCATCTTATATTAGGAAATCATTAGGACAGGTCCAGGTTAACTCAGGTTTGATATACATTTGGAGATTTTGAAGTTATAAGTTGCATATCGTCAATCCCAATCTACGGTCAATTTGATTTAATGGATTGTTTGTGTAACTAAAGATATGCATCCTTGAGCGTCATAACCTCCAGCTATATATTAAAAAAACAGAATACAGGTAAATATATATAAATCAGGACAAACCCATCTTAACTCAGGTTTGATATACACTTTGAGGTTGTGAAGCTAAAAGATGCATATCATCAGTTCCAAACCACAACCATTATGATTTAATAAGCTTTTTCCGTATACTGAAGATACCCATGTTTGAGCTTTGTAACCTCCAACCCCATATCACACTTGTCTATGTAGTGTCCATATTTCAATATACCCAATATACATTTAAGTTCAATGCACCTTTACAAACACAAAAACAAGTGTTAATGGATCCCTCTCCCACGTGTTAATGGTCCAAAACTTTGAACATTAAATAAATAATTATAGAATTGAGTTCTATAATTATTTATTTAATTTTCTTTATTTAATTGATCACTATATTAAGGTCTGAGATAGAATTGATCAAATTGTTTATATTTGTTACAGAGAGTTTAAACCTCAGTAACATATTGTTTACCTAAATTATACCCATATCAAAACCAATGCTTCTCCTCTGTAATATTTTGGATGTTTCACTTCTCTTTTGACATTAGGGCCCATGTCAAATGAGTAAGATGAGATTTGAAAACGTATCCCACCTTAAGTGAGACTATCTATATCCTTCAGGTGTTTGTTCGACAAAGATCCCCTAGTGTGTTTTCTCTACAGATTGCAGTAAAAAATACCAAGTAGCACCCTTGTTTTACCACATTGTGTCCACCATTTCATACAGATGATGTGACCTATATTCTTTTCTCTGTTTGTGTTTGGATTGTTTCTTTTATTTACAAACATTGCTTTTGATGCACAGATAAACAACAATTATCCTACCTCTGCATATTCAAGAATAGTGAGGAGTCATTTTAGTTTCAAAGGATATGTTTCTTGGATTTTTTTTAAAGCGTTATCTCCAGAGCTCTGTCACATTTAACCTAAGAAAGATGCACAATGCCCATTTTTCAAGATCTGAGGGGAATTCCATGGGTTCCAATAGATATTGTGTCGAATTGTTGTGTTCAGTTTGTGACTTGCTAAAGTGGTATTGGCATCCCATTTTTTGGATATAGTATAAAATTGATAACCTTTTATTAGAATCAACAACGAGTCAATTTTTGCATGGATCTAAGCTGGTTGAGTGCTAAATGAGGCAACCTTTTGATCCTTGATGTTGATCCAAGATAAAAAGAAAACATTGATTCCAACTTGAACAGTAAATAAAGCTCAAGGCTGAAAGCATTAGAAAACTTAGAAAAGTATTTGTTATGAGTCAATATTTACCCCTATATCAATTTGCAACCAACCTTTACGAGATTATCCTTTATTTATTACAAAATATTTCTACTTTTTCTGTGTGTGGGTGTGTTTAGTTTAGGTTCTTTTTAGTATTTTGTATCACATTTGATGCTTTCTTTGTTCTATTTTTAAGATGATAAACTTTAAGCAACGATCAACATTGAGATAATATGTGTTGAAATAGGATTGAACTACTTAAATTGACTATATCCATTGTTTATGACACCATGCATGTGTGGAGGATCTCGTACATCTTCTTGGAGTTGTTCACTTAAGGTGCCTGACTTAATATTTTTCCCTATTTCTAGAGTTTATGGGAGCTTTTCTGTTGAAATGTCCCATTGTCTTTGTCATTCAACATATGTTCTGCTTATGCAAGCTAATGAATTGTGCTTATGTCCCCTCCTAATATAACATTTCATTGCCTAACATTTTCAGGATTAAGTAGATGGAACTTTGGAAGATATCAATACCCTATTTTCTCCATGTCATTTCCTCATCTTATTGAAATAATCTTTCCATATTGCCTAAAAAACTTTTAATTGTGAATTTGATAATTTGCTGCCAAATTCATGCTTGCTTATGTGCAACACGTGACACTCGAGGATCTTCCTTTACATTCTTGATTGTACAAACAAAACATTTATTTGACGTAACCTGGAAAACAAAGATATATTTCAGAATGACTAGAGCTACCACTCATCCCAACCTTTTATGGTCAATATGATTTCAATTTACTGGCTTGACCCCTTGTTCCTCTTTTTGTTTTTTTGAAAATAAAGTCTTCTAATTTAATATAGGTCTTCTCTATTTAGTAAAGCAAGGGTGGTGATACACCCCCACGAGGGTTTAATTCCCCATAGTACATGTTAGCTCATTGTCGACTGTCATGGCTACACAGGTGGGCCAAATGCAGTGATGGACAAATTTTTTAGCCCTAGTGCCAATGGTTTTCCACTTTGGTGTTGATCAGGTGGAACTAATAGTAAAATGAATCATATTAAAAAAATAAGTCTTTTAATTTATGTTTTATAGAATATATTTATTGGTAGGACATTCATGTTTTGTAGAGCCTATGATAAATTTCCATAAATGCTGTCACATTCCAACACGCTCAACTGAGTATTGTATAGCTTTGGATTTGATCATAGTACTTGCTTCTGGAGTGAGATTTGCTATATGTGGCTTGAACAAAAAAATAGTCTTTGTAATTGCTTGAAATATTTATAGGTGATGAGTCCTAGTCATTCTCTAAAGACTCAAGTGCCCCAAATGTTTGTATGGTCACTTACCTAATAGATAAAGTCTCTTTGGATAAGTGTATACAACCTTGTTGTATGGTTGGTCAACCTGTACTTGGTTTTAGCAGTAAACTTTACACGACTGAATTGGTATCTTCTTCGCTATAGTAATATTTGACATTATTTTTTAATTTTTCCACGTTTGTTGGGTTATGGGGTTGAGTCTTGCCCTCCTCTTCTTTCCAATCATCATCCAGATTGGTATGTAAATTCTGTTACAACTTTCCTTCCATATACCTAGATGAGTTTTATTGTTTGACAGATGGAAATCAATATTGGTTACGAAGATGAACTAAAGTCCAACACTTGGCTTGTTTCTAAATAGCAAGGATTTATCAATATGTAGAAATATTTCAAATCCACCCAGAATTGTCTCTTAAGTTTATTTGTTATACTAATGTTGTACCTTTGGAATGTTTACCCTCAGGTATAGTTGTCAGTCAATTAGTTAAGTCTACAGGCTTGGTATATAAGTGGTTAAAGTAAAGATTTTGATCCAAATCATGTTTCAAATCTGAAACTTAGCGAAACAAGGGTGAGAGTGTTCTATAGGTATGTCAGAATGAAAATGTTTGGATAATTGTAACATGTCCAGGATCCTTGATTCATAAATGGAAGCACTGTATAACTTCAAATTTTTTTTCTACATTAAAAAAACATTTATGCTGGTCAAGTTTGAGATTTCCTCTTTCCTGGTTTGCAACACTAAAGCCATATGTAGTAAACTAGATTGATAATTGACAAAATGGAGGCTTTTGGTTTATATATGTTGTAGTTTTATAAGCAATGAATTGTTGTCAATAAAAATTCTAAATTCTTTTTCTAATAAAAGTGTCATATTAAGAAGATAATGTATTTTGCACTATTACTTTAGACAAGAGCTTGCAAGTTTGGTGCGACATGCAAGTACCATCATCCATGTGACATAAATGGATTAGGAGGATAAGTACATATGAATTATTTAGGCCTTCCTATGCGTTAGGTATGTTATCTAAACATTGGACGATAATATGGTTTGGAACTGTGATTTTTTTAAAACATAAATTTAAAATTCATTTGATTGAGATTGTATCAAAATTTTAAGTTTGGACAAATGTATGCAGACCACGAAAATATTGCTTTAGTTTAGTGGGAATTATATGCATTCATGATGAATATCAATATATTTGATATATGTTGATTTTTTTTGTAGAGGGAGAGAAAGAATGTGCACATTACATGCGTACTGGATCCTGCGAATATGTTGTTCACTACAAGTTTCATCATCCCCAACCTACAACAATAGTTTCAGGTTATGCAAGTTCAATATCTCCTACAACACCTACATCATCATATTCATCTCGGTTTTTGTCTTGGCCTTTGCCAAGATCACCCTATTTTCCTTGTCCTCAACTATAAGAATCTCCAACTTACGTGCCCGTCGTATTTGCACCTTCAAGGTGTGATACCAATGTTAGCATGGAACAATTACTAAGTGAGTCTCTAAGTTATCTGTCTGAGTTTCTTACCATTTGTAACCTATTAGTGAGAATCTGTACTTACTTTATACCATGCCTTCTTTAGAATTGCTTAAGCCTTATTTTTCATGGTAAACATTCATCTACTATATAAGCTTTCTGTCATGTACATTGATGCATGGTCATATTTTAGATTCGTTAAACCTTTCTTGATGAGATGAAATCATACAAAGGGAATATCTTCGTAGTAGTATTTTTGTTCATGGATGTGAAATAAAAATTGAGTGATTTTGGGCAAAGGTATTACCATGATGTAGATAGGTTATGGTTTGGTACTTAATATAAGACAATACTAATAGTGGTGGCCAAGGGTAGTAATCACATGTTTTGATTAATTGGAATACCTATATATTATTTCAGAAATAAGGTTAATTCATTGTGTAGAATTTTATATTTACCTCATTAAGTATGTTGTATCTATGTTAATTCAATTGGGCTTTGATTTCACTTATGAGAAAATAACGAGTTGTCTGTTGTTGCTGTGCACCGTTCATAGACTAATGAGTCATTTGAATGAATGATTTTGGTTTTCTATGATTCAAATATTTCAATCCTGAGAGAATTAAGCAAAGATAGTAGAATGGTGTACATTGGTAAAATTAATATTGCCAAAAAAACATATGTTAAATTAGTATTGCCAAATAAACATATGTTAGTTTTTTTAGCATTCCCTTTCCCCGAGGGGTATGCTAGTGGTTTTTTTTTTTTTTTTTAATGGTAGTGTTGTTCTTTTAATGGGTATTTTATTTGATGGTAGTGAGGAGTTTCATAAGCACATAGAGAATTGATTTGAAAATAAAATTAGGTTGAGTTTAAGAAGCAAAATAGTATTTTATTTGATCATAATCGGGTAATGGGGAGTTTGTTAAAAGCATTCAAAATTGATTTGAAAATAAAATTAGGTTAAATTTTAGTAACAAAGTTTTTATTCTTAACTTGAAAAGAATTTTGAAAATCTGAATAGCATAAATTAAAAAATAAAAAATAAACAAACTGGAATCATAACGACAATATGACGAGATCAATGTTTTACAGAATTGACGATGAAATAGTTGCAAAACAAAGTGATTTTGATTACCAGTTATCCTACAGTCCTACGAACTGGAAAATTGAGCCGACCAACTCTTAACACGATGAACAAACTGGAATCATAACGACAATATGACGAGATCAATGTTTTGCAGAATTGACGATGAAATAGTTGCAAAACAAAGTGATTTTGATTACCAGTTATCCTACAGTCCTACGAATTGGAAAATTGAGCCGACCAACTCTTAACACAATGAACAAACTGGAATCATAACGACAATATGACGAGATCAATGTTTTGCAGAATTGACGATGAAATAGTTGCAAAACAAAGTGATTTTGATTACGAGTTATCCTACACTCCTACGAATTGGAAAATTGAGCCGACCAACTCTTAATGAGAAGTGAATTAGTAGATCAATAAATTTAGATTTTTGTGAGGGATTTTTTTCCCAAATTTTGGTAATTTGGGGTGTGTTATAATGGTCTAAATTTTTATAGAAAAAACTTATATGAATAGAAGATTATAATTTTAAACAAATTTCTGGACACTTCTAGAGAAGGTGAAAGAAAAAAAATGTCAGGAAATTACAAGTGACGGGACTCAAAGTTTGTGTTAGATTGGGAAAACTGAGAAAGGTCACCCAAGATTTTAGACTTCAAAATATTATGAGGGATATCAAGCTCACTTGCCATTGCCATGCCTTTGAGAGGTTTTCCTTCCTTCAGATCCTCTCAAGTTGAACTCCAAAGCAGACTAGTTGAGCCTTCCAACTAGAGCATTCGGGTACTACAAGTTCCCAGACAGATGGGAAGAAATAGAAGCTGTGGTATGTTGGGAAAAAAAATAGTACTGTTTTTGTTAAAGGATCAGTAGACTGGTCATCCAAGTTTGATTAAGGGAAGGGAAATCTATAAAAAATATAGACATTTGTTTTTCTTAAGACATGTATGCAACAATTAAGATGCAGACAAAAACATATATTATACTTACATTTTTAATAATAAAAAAAATTAAACAATTTTATTTATTTACTTTTTAACATTTATTTAATATAATTAAGAAATTATGATTGCCACGTCCAAGTGATTAACAAACTTACTTGAAATTAGAAATTTACTTCACTACTAATTTTTCTATTTTATAGTATCAAATTTACATTTCTACCAAGTTTGCCATATCTACCATAAACAGTAGCCATATGAAATTCTACTAGGTTTATTGGTCAGGCTCCAAAGGGCTCAGATTAATATGCCCCACTTTTATAATTTAAAAGATTACTCAGTATCAGAAAATGAAAATTAAATAACTAGTTAAATTTGGTATTAATCATTTTACTACAATATATTAACAGATGATATATACGCTCCCTTTTGTTAAGTTAAAATATCAATGTGCTAGACAGAATAAGATTAGAGTTATACGAACATGACCACAATACAAAGCCTAACTAAAGTTTATGCTAAAGTTTCTAAATTAATTATGCTTTTAGATGTTCATCAGCCACATAATTGTGGCTGTGCTAGTCCATATTACTGTCCATCCTCTTTGAATGGTTGTTGTGCGAGCTCCTTAGAGCACGATTTGCAGCATATGTTATTATGATGTAACATATTGAGTTGCAGTGATTGGTAACTATACCCTGAACTTAACTGGATTGCAGATTTCAACATCGAATCAAACCAAACCAATATGTAGCAAAGTCATTAATTAATTTTAACTTTGCAAAAAAAAAATTATGCAACATCCAACCAGTATGTAGCCAAGTCAACCGTTAACTTTGTTAAAAAAAAAAATTATCCACCCGGAATATGAAGCCTCACGTTATCTGCCCGAAACCTTGCAAATGTACCAAATTGCGAACCGGATTTCTGGGATTGCATAAAGTTGGCAGCTGTGTAATGTCTTTTGCTTAAGCGGTTCATTAAATTCAAGAGTTGGTATGTTTGATCTCCCAAATCTGGTGTTGCTGTTGTCTACACCAACGGCCCTGGTTAAGGCGCAGATTGAAATCCAGATAGAAAGGGATACTAAGCGAGCATAGCTCGGACGCTGTTCATGTCGCCTTAGTGCCGAGTGAAGCAGATTAGAAACGTTGTTCGTGGGCAGATTCTAGGTCGGAAAATCTTGGGTTGTAGATTTGTAGTTTATCGCTATGTTTCGATTTTTATCAAAGCAAAATTAAATTGGAAACAAATTTGTCATTATTTGTTTGGCAGATTGGAAACCCTTATTATTATATCTGTCCATAGGTATGGTATATAGTGTTGAGTTAGGTTTGAGTTTCTATTAGTTCATGGTTGACCATAAAATATACACCCCTTTATCTAAAGTTTTAAAAAATAATGATTAATTTTAAATTTTAAATCTCATTTATCTGATATCTTATTGGTCAAAAACTTTGAAGTCTTATTACTGCCTTCACTTCCCCCAATGTTATTGTAATAAATATTTTTGCCATCTAGTCATTTCATGCCTACTCCTTCTCTCCCTATCTCCTTAAACAATACTTTCATTATTATATTCGGCAGGTATGCTACCTAGTAGCCTTGTTTGTTGTGGTTGTGCATTGACTTTGAAGGTTTTGCACATCTACTTTTTGCATTAGGTGTCGGTTCTAGACTATTCATTTTCCAATTCTAAAGAGGATTAAGTTGATCAAAGATTTGCTACCTTGTAAATTGTGATCTGGTTTCACTTGAACTACATGCGTGGATCTTTATGGTGTATTTCTCTACTAGATAAGCATGCACTTAATTTTGGGTTGACAGTGCTTCGTTTGGGCTGTGGATGCATGGTGCCTGTGATGCTCGTGCTAATGTTTAATGTTTGATCAAATCATTCAGAGTGGAAATTCATTCATTCAGTTGTTACTTAGTGGGATCTTTTGTAATTTTGCATGTTGTACGTTATTAGTAGTGTTGGAATAATGCTTACAATAGATTGGTTTGAATTTGGTTTAAATCTGTTGAAGATTTGTAGGAGGTTGTTGAGAGATTCTCTCAACAACTATCTCTATGTTTGGAGATAGTTGGATCTAATTCCAACTATATATATACCTGTAATATTGTGTGTAATATGAATGTAATAGAAATTATAATTTGTGTGTTATGGTCCTACTCTCACAAATTTTAAGTTGGTATCAGAGCAAGAGCCTTGACTCTCTCACGAGAGGGGATGGAATATGAAATAGATTGGGAGATGATTCTCTTTACATAAGTAGCGTAGTTTTTTGTTGAATTTATTAATTTGCTATGCAAACCATTGTGGACGTATTGAACTGCAAGATCTGTGTGATTTGTCTGTCTGTGCATCGAGATAAGGAGCCGTAACTGCAAATACCAAAGGAAAAACGCTCATGCCAACATATAGTTTGGTACTGCTTCTGAGAACCACTACATGAAGCCATCAGTTGTGATTTTCATCATTCGCTTGCAGGCTTCATTCACCAAAGAAGGGAACAATGTTTCTGTAGCAACTAATAGAGCTAATGGAAGATAGTCATATATTGATTAAAGATGGAATAATTTATTTGATGATGACAAAAGGGTTTGCTATGTGGAGTTGTTTGCTGCATGGAGTTTTTTTAAGTAGAAGATAATATTTTGAATTAGTGTTAATATCTATTAACATTATTTTGAGTGTAAAATTTTATATGAAGGAGAATCAATAAATCTACAGAGTAACATGATTTAAATCAATGGTTCTCAATGTTCTTAGGTGCCAAGGGAACACATCACAGATTTGAGTATGTCTACAAGTCTGTTAAACCTTGAAAGGTCTTGTTGTACTTCTGTGCTCCAAGATAATCAGTTACGGGTTATCATTGTGTTTGTGAGTGTGTGTTAAAAGTTCAATTGTATGATTGACTACCGAAAATGTCGAGTAATCAGATCATTGTCCTATATAATTGTTGAAATTTACTCTTCAGGGGAATTCAACAGATGTTAGTGTACCCATAGGATAATTCAGTATCAAGATTGTTATTTGGGAAGTCAAGAAGCATCAATTCTACAAATTCGTCAATGATGGTCAAAATCGGTGCTATCTTAAATGAGTTGAAAGGGAAGCTCGAAGTTGTGGAGAAGAAAGAGCGTATACCAGAAGATTTCACAGTGGATAGGAGTGCTAATGAAGACCAGTTAGACAAAGAAAGAAAATGATTAATATTGTAATTTGTTATTGAGTATTGTAAGTTTTTATAATGTAAGCATTATGAGAAGGTGTTGGAATAATGTTTACAATACATTGGTTTGGATTTGGTTTGAATCTGTTAAAGATTTGTAGGAGGTTGTTGAGAGATTCTCTCAACAACTATCTCTATGTTTGAAGATAGTTGGATGTGATTCCAACTATATATATACCTTAATATTGTGTGTAATATGAAAGTAATAGAAATTATTATTTGTGTGTTATGGTTGTTCTCTCAACTTTTAAGAAGTAGGGTTCTAGTTAACCTACGATGAGAATAAAATTTATTCACCCAATTGAAAATCTATATGTAGTTACATGATTATTTGGCATTTGTTGCCATTGTATCCATGTGGTTCGATACGATGGTTGTTGGAGCTTATCTTGCATTGATGACGTTGTTTATATTGTGATTCTTCCTTTTAATGCTAGAGAACGCATGAAGTCATATTGGTAATGCACGAAGCAAACACTACAACTCTGGAGCAATTGTCTATATTGCGATTCTTCCTTTTACTCCAGAGAACACAGAGAAGTCATATTGATAGTACACAAAAAAATAATCTACGTGTTGAACAAAACAGCCATATTGAGACCGTGACAAGAAAATTCATCTGAAGAGTGCATGATAAGTGGATTGTTCAAATAGAACAATGTGGTGAACCTTAGGCTAGGCACCTTATGGATTTTTTTGGAAAAGTTGGTGTGGTTAGCAACAATGTGTTTTTTAGGTTTAATAAATAATTATGAAAAGGAAAACATTATCTTTGTGTATTATCATGTTTAGATTTTTTTGCCTAATTATGTTTATATTTTTTTAACCACTTTAGGTAATGTTTATTAGGTTTAATAAATATTATTAAAAGAAAAATAATATTTTTGTGGATTATCATGTTTAGATTTTTTTCCTAGTTATATTTAGATTTTTTTTGAACAAGTTTAGGTAATGTATTATTGAGGTCACAAGTTCAAATCAAGAGAGGGTAGGGTATGTATACCTCAGTAGACTTTACCAGTCAAATTGTTGGGTGAGGGAACTTTAAAAATAAATTATTATTATCATTATTATTATTGAAATTTTTATTTTAAAATTACAACATTAAAAAAAAACATACTATATTGTCATGTTCAATGAGGTTTCTAAGAGACATACTCAAAGAATGCATATTCGGCCAATCATAAAAAAAGACTTTAAATCATATTTTTATTAAATCCATTATATATATTACAATAAAATTATAAAACTTAAAAAAAATGCATAGTCTTTGATGTTGTAAGTTTTCATAGTTGGTCATAATACTAGAGAGTTTTTTGGATAAAAAATGTGTATTATGTTTTGAATGGAAAAACCACCTATCATCAAGGACAATTAAAGCTAATAAATTGATGATGAGTGAAGTGTTCACTGATTTCATTGAAAGATTTGAAATTTTATACATAGTTTTTATCCATAAAACTCTTTAGCATTATGCATACTCTTTCCTAAATATCTTTCAATTGTTTATTTATTTAAAAATAAAATTATACATTCATTAATAAAATGGTGTTATCATTCAAAAGAAAAAAACCTCATAATGATGTATGATTTTAAAATGGATCATGTGTATTAATCTTAAAAAAAAAAAATTGAATTATTCTCCACTTTAAAAGGAGTTTGTGAAAGAGTTAAATAAGACTAATAATGGTGTTTTATTTGTGTGTACTTTAATTCATTTATAATATATAATTAATATAGAGAAAGTTGATGTAAGGTTAAACCCATAATAGGTTATATTGAGGAATCTCTTTATTGTTTAAGATTTTTTTTTATAAATTACTCAATAAAGAAAATCATGAGAAGAATATGTCATTCATAATATAATTATTACTAAGTCATATACAATTTCCATAAACTAGTTATTAAGAAGAAGAGTGACAATAATGTATCATTCATACGATTATATGACTGTAGATAAGTAATTATTTGTAACTTTACAATTATGACATTCAATTAATGTATCATTCATACGATTATATGATGGCAGATAAGTAATTATTTGTAACTTTACAATTATGAAATTCAATTTCTTGACAAGGTTTGGTGTAAAAACAATACCTATTATCTTAATTTTGATATTGACATAATTATATATTTATCAAAAGTAATACATAATTAAAGTTAATTAAAAGTTTTTAGTTCAAAAATCAATGCAATTTTTATTACAAGCCATATATAAAAATGTCAATATTGTTTAGTTTTACATTGTGATCTTGTTTAATTCAACCATGTTTTAAAAAAGGTTAGATTAAAAAGAGTTTATATATAAATAGTATGATTGATAAATATGTAGAAATGAATGATAAAAAAATATTTAAAAAATTATTATTATAATGAAAATAAAGGAGGATATTAACATAGATATATCATGTTTATAATATTAATAATTTAAATAAAAAAGATCTTAATTTAAAAAAAAAAAATCTAAATAATTAAGATTGCTTTACATTTTTATCTTCCTATATATTTAGTAGGTCTTTGTATAAACATAACAAATACACATAGACACATACATATATAGTTTAGTGGGTTGAAACACATACCTTTGTCTTGTTAAATTTATATTTTTCTCTCTGCTTTTTTTTAATGTATTTTGATGATTTGTACATCTTTAACAACTATTCATTACTTGAAATTTTATTATCATTATTATAACAATATTTAAAAAAAAAAAACCTAATAAATATTTTATAAATATTTGAAGAGATTCAAATGACCAACTATATTGAAAATGATTAATTTAATTAATCCATTTTATAAAAGATATTAATAAAAATAATTACACAAATTTCAAAAAACCTTTCAAATAGTGAATTGTATTTTAAAAACATGGATATTTCTCAACTATATTGAAAACTACTAATTAAATTAATCTATTTTAAAAACCTGCAAAAGTAAATGTCCATTCTCTACGATTTTTATATAATACAAACTTTAATAATTAAAAAAAAATATATTGACAATTTATATATATTATATTTAATAGATTTGCCATATATTATAAATAAAAGCATACCCTACACTTCACGAGGGAGGTTAACCGAAAATCTAATAGCTAACACACTTACACTTTCTTTATAAGAGCGTGCATACCGCCACACTTTTGTCACGAGAGTGGTTAACCTTAAATACAATTATATTGATCTATCACACACTTGTCTTATATATGATGTTCATTTTTGGATGACATTACACCAACGCTGGTTGACACACAAGACCGTTATATTTTATGTTTCCCACATAAATGATGGATGTCATTTTCAACAAGTCACTAAGTCATGAAATCCGTTGAAATCTTATTTGTAGGTTCACGTGGGGAGCACGTGTCCTATAGTATGATACATTGGCTATTGTTTGTTTACTTGATCTTGCTGTATCATCGTGCCTGATAGTATGCATGTTGCTCATCATACGTCCAAAGGCTTTGTTATTGAACAGCCGAGACAATATGCAAGGCAAGCTGCAATGGGTGCATGGAGGTCAAACTGCAAGCTGCTGGCAATAATGGGAAGATCTCCACAACTGGAAATACATGGGAAGACCTCCACAACTGGAAATACTTGGGTAAGTTGCGTTGTCGGGGAGGAAAAGAAAATAATATTTTTTTTGCCATCTAAGAAAACAATATTTATTGTTCGACCCTTCCGTACACAAAATAAATAACCTTTTAAGTTTTAACTCAAACAAATATTCAATTTAAAATTGTTTTCTATAATATAATTAATTTGGAAAAAAAAAAAAACTATAAGATGCAAAAATGTAAACTATTTGAAAAAGAATATAAGTCAAATGTGTAAAGTTTGTTGAAATGGTCAACTAATTTTTCATGTGAATGCATAGTTAAAAATAGAATATGCATGCATGCATACTAAGTGAACATAACTGGTGGATCATAGAGGTGTGAGTGAAGCAATGTAGTGTAGCTCAGCGAAGGGGAAGAGAGTGAGAAGATGATTATAGTTCTCCCTTGAATAATAAGAATACCAATTATCATTGTAACTTTGCCTAACTCTTTATTGTAATTCTGTGTTGTATAATAGTTTCCACATAAATCACTTTGTTCGATTGACATGATTGATATGTCTTGTTTTTTTTGCTATTAAAATATTGCTCTATTTATGCTTCCAGTATCTAATAAGTGGTATGAGTTGAAAGATCTGAGAGCAAAAGAGAAGGTAATCTGATCATTGGATATCAGAGCTGCAGTTTTGTGGAACAAAAAAATATTCAAGTCAAAGTCCTTTCATTGAAGCTGCCAAAAACAAATAAGTGTTAATTATGTCTCAAACACTCCCTGAACTCCATTACAAGAGCATTAACACTCCCCACACTTGGGGAATCAAAAATTCTGAGAGACTCACACTCCCCACAATGCACATGGGGAGCATTGCCTAATGCTCCCCCAACCATACAAAGGGAACGTTGATTCTTGGACTAACATTGTGTAGGCTATACAAAGGGAGCGTTAGCCACAAAAGTTAACTAGAAAAGGAGGTTTGACTCGAAAGGTTAAAGGAGTGGTGGGTTTTATGAAGGTTTAAACAATATTAAATCAAATAGGTGGATGTTTTATAAACGTATAGTTAAGAAGTGGATGCTTTTGGTAAAAAGGTATTTGTAACATCCCGCTCTTGCGTGCACTCAACAAACTTATTCTTTGATGACACTTGCTTGCAAGTGATACATATTATTATACTATTGGTCGTCTGATTATGATTATGAGATATTATGGATGTGATGATATGTTATTTTGTGTATTTACCTAGAAAGGTGCTATTGACTGGGTTCTCCTGAGTGTGCAAGACTTTAGACCTTGAGGATGTAGAGGCATCGATGAAGTTCTTTGGACTCTAGATCGAGTCAGGGAGTGGACTGTTGGGTTTGAATGTTGTTGATGTGACATATGCACATATGATTAGATGTTATGATGATTGATTATTATTGCTGACATGATTCGTTGATAGATGCAGGATGATGATAGCTTGTTGACCAGACTCACATGTGGAGTAGAGGGGTCACGCACGAAAACAAGATACTTTGAGGGAGATGTGTGGGAGAAACCCTGCCACAACCTACTAGCATTCTCGTTGTGGCTCGAAATATAGGTTAACGATTACCTAGTTTGAGAAGACCCATGATATCATGAGGGAAGACTGTGAAAGTAGCTCACGATGATTCTAAGGGGCGCCGAATAAGGCAGGGGCCTTATTCCTTAGAGGCCCTTAGTCTCCCACAAGATCACTTGGTGGAGTATTAACTCAAGGGGTTTTTTATGTCTACCAAGTCAGTCAAGAGGTGAGTGGTACCCTTGAAGCACGTAGTGCATACTAAAGGGCACAACGCGCAAGGAAAACAGAAAGAGGCGAGTGGCACTCTTGGAGCACCTAGTGCGTCCTGAAGGGCACATCGCAATTTTTAACTTGTAAGTGAATAAACCTAGATGCCTTAAAATGAATGATGTGATAAGTAAGAATTAAAAACAATTTTCCCCTAATAAAAATGTCGCCGAGCTTAGAAAATTTAAAACCTAGATGTAAGTAGAACATGTGGTCAAAAAATTAATAATAAATAAACATGTAACAAGAAGGGGGGGGGGTAATATATTTAAATTAATTTATTAAAGTCAAATTATCATGAAGGATTAAAATTTTAAAAAGGGAAATGGTTGTTTTCATCTATTTTTGCAAATTTAATTTTAGTTAAAAAGAAAAGAGGGTAGATGGTTGTTTCATCTACACTTGCTAAATTATTTTTTAACTAAAAAAGAAAGAGGGTAAATTGGTGTTTTATCTACACTTGCTAAATTGATTTTTAGTTAAAAAGGCAAAAGGGGTAGACTTAAATGAAATAGGAAACTTAAAGAAAAAGGGGAAAATGTAAAGAAAAAGTTGAATTTCTAACTTCGTAAGAAATATTCCCATTGGAACTTTCTAATTATGAACTCAACTAGGATTTAAGTAAGGTGTAAGTCATTTAAGAAGTGTAAGGGAATTTTGGGACACCTAGGAGCATTTTTAGGAATTCTTTTAGGCGGGTGAGGGAAATAGGAATAATTATTTAATTAATAAAATTAATTTTCTAGTGCAACTATGGGATCAGGAGACATGTGCATGGGGGAGGTTTTTCCTAATTAATTAAATGAAAAATGAATTTAATGAGAATTTGAGAAACTAATTACTTGAAAACTCTATAAAAAGGATGGAGGAGGACGAGTATGGATCTCATATTTAGGTGTAACGTTACGTTGCAAATTTTTTGTCTTGACTGAACTTCTCTTGTGGGAGTTGGAATACTTAGCTTGGGTAATGAGTGGTAGCTCGACTTGCGAGGTGAGCTAGGTGCTAGCTTCTCTCTGGTATTATGTGCATGTCCCCTTTGCGGCTCAAGGGGCTCATGGGGAAGAAGAACACCCTTAACATTGGCTGGGAGGTACTAGTGAAGTCACATCGGTCGGCAAGTAGGAGCTGGATGAAGCACACGCAAGACAATGACTCAGATCTTTCGCATTTGGCTACGATACGCATGCATATATTTTTGAATGGTAATTTAATATTTCTCTTGCACTTTCATTACTTTACTTTTATTGTGTAAATATTATGTTTTACTTAGCGTTTTATAATCAATGAACTTAGATTCGTCCCAGCCTTACGCTTGCTGCATTTGAATTGATTCCCTTGGCAAACCTAAACCCTGATTGCTATGACTTTTTGACTTTTCTGTATTTGTTTTATTGATTATTATGAATAATTTGTGGTTTTCCCTTATCCCCTTAGTCATTAGTCAGTTCCTGAGTAGTCGGCCAGGAGCTGAATCAACGGTCGTCACTTCGGTGTTTAGAGACCTATAGATTCAAATTCCCTGCTTTCCTGTGTATGGATGATGAGTGAAGGATAAATTTTTTGTCCAGTTATATATTCCTTACTTATCTCTGAGTTTTTATCTTATGGTTAATCTCTAATCTCTGCGCCTTCCTTGTGAATGAGTATTTATGCGTCTTAATTGTTTAAATCTCTGATTTTCTCTGCTTGTTTGATTGCTGAAACTTTGGTAAACCTATGAGTCTTGATTGCCAAATCTCTGCATTTTCTTGTTACTGATTATCTCTGAGTTCTTGGAGTCTTTACCCAGCCTTTACACAACAGTTATACTATGATTTTCGTGGCTCTTCACCTAGCATTATTGACTGAGTTTTTAATGAGAGAGTTGTTGTGCTTTTTTATTTGAGTGACATCGAAATCCCCTATGATTTTCATGGCCCTTCAACCAACTTTCTTGACTGATTTTTAATGAGAGAGTGACTGAGTTTTTAATTTGAGTGACAACGAATTTCCCTATGATTTTTGTGGCTCTTCACCCAACATTCTTGGCTGAGTTTTTAATGAGAGAATGACTGTGTTTTAAAATTTATTGACAACGAATTCACCCTATGATTTTAGTGGCCTTTACCACAACGATTTTTCTTGGAAGCTATTTTGTCTGATAGATTTTTAATTCCCCTTTGGATGAATTTAACACAACACTCTTACCTGGAAGTTGATTTGTTGATAGATGTTTTATCTCCCCTTGAATGCATTTAACACAACACTCTTACCTGACAACTATTTCATTGATAGATGTTTTATCTCCCCTTGAATGCATTTAACACAACACTCTTACATGGCATCTATTTCACTGGATAGAGTTTAATTCCCTTAAATGCATTTACCACAACGACTTACCTGGCAACGATTTCATTGGGTGGATGTTATATCTCCCCAATTCTTTTAAAACACCTTTAACACAATGATTTCTCATATACCAAGACAACGATTGGATATAAATACTAGATAGCTATTTATTATACATTGGGACAACATTTTCACATGTTTAATAGACAACAAATTCACATGTATCAAGACAACAATTTCCTCCATTTAATAGCTAACGAATTCTCAGGAATTAAGACAACAAAATCGCACCTCGAATATACAATGACCTCATGTACTTTATAGATAGTAGACTCATGTATTAATGAACAACCATATCATTGCTAGACATAGATTTAATGAGAGACAATGATTTTTGTATGAAAACGATTGCATAATTATCATATGACATCGGTTCTACATTTATCTATGACTGTGATTTTAAACTGTAATTATCTTACAGTGATGTTATAGATTTGTATGGCAGCAATTTTCTAATTATTGTATAACAAAGATTTTGTAATTATGGTCTGACAACGATTTTACATAACAGAGAGAATTTTTTTTATATATTTAGACAATAATATCTTATTCTATATATTTAGTGTTAATACCATTATCAACTTTTATTTTGTATAGACAACGAGTATATAGAGAATCAAATTAGATGTCTATTATAATTTATTTACAGTGATTCTATTTATATAGACAACGATTCCATTTTTTTATGGCAACGAGTTTATTTAAGGATTGACAGTGTGTTATCATGGATAGTGAATTAATGTTTGCTAGAGTGTTAGTAATTTCTTGACTGCGTTCTCATCCAATATTATTTAGACAACCAATTGTATATTTCACACAATACATTTTTGATAGCGTTTTCATATAAATACAATAACACGAATGAATAGCCCCACGCGATTACTAAATAGACAACATTGATATGTCTTGGATTTGATAGGCATTAATGGATAATGATTTTTGGTTATGTACTAATGGATAGTGTTTCCTGATATGATTTATGGATAGCATTATGTTTTATGATATGATTTATGGATAACATTTTGTTTTGAAATGTATTTACCACATCGAATATTAATGGACCAAATTATTATTGTGGGACAACAATATCGTTGTTAGATAAAATAAGTCACATTATGATAACATTTATGGTCACATTTATAATAATTCACATTTATGGTCACAATTATGATAATGGTAACATTATAATAGTTCACTCCTTCGCACTTAGACGTCATTCTTAACAACTAATGGTTTTTGGATTGTTGGCCAAGTCATTTAATAGCTTGCACATTTTAACTGAGTGACGTCATCTTGTGTCTTTTCGACTTGTTGTCTGGGTGCATGGGTATAGTATTCTTGTCAGTTAAATTGGTCTCCTAGCACGCTGAATTTTTCTTGGGTTATTGTTCGAGTTAGGTTATGTTGCTCCATGGTTACTGTCATGCTTATCACCTGGTCACGGCATGATTCCTGATGAGGGGATCATCACGTGCCTAGACGGATAGAGGCGAATGACAAAGTGGCCGGAGTCTATGCTTTCCAATGTGGGTGTTGTTCATATAAATTGATGTTGGCTCTTGGTTTGTAACACCTTAACGCATTTTAGTTTTGTGCGCTGTAGAGGTTTCCAATTAATGGTCATTAAAGTCATTGTGTCAGGTGGGTTGATGTTGTCCTTTAGCTTTTAGGCATTGTCTTGCTTGTGTCGGGCAGGTAGTCATTTATATATGTCTTGGATTATTGCATGTTTCATCCAGTTGCCTGATGTGCTAGTGTCTGAGTCGTTATTTTCTGTTGCCATATCTGTGTTCGTGGTGTTCGTCGTCAAGTTGTGTTGTTTAACTATTGTTGTTGTTGTCATCCTGCTTTTAAAAATAAAAATAAAAAATTTCTTTGTGTTGCGTTGCATGTTGTCATAACCATGGAGTCGTTAGATATGGTATTAGAGCGGGTTTAACCCTGTGACTGTGGCTCGCCATGCTTTCCACTGTAGTAAACCCTTGAGTATTAACCTAGCACTAAATAAAATATTTAACATGTGCATGTGGTGATCTCGATTAGTGGATGCCACAAAGTTTCGCAACACGGTGTCGTGGAAGGAGGTGCGATGCCTCTAGAAGTCTAACCCTCAAGCAGAGGAATAAGTACTTGGGCTAGATCCGATTGTTGTAATGGATGATGATGGTATGACAAGGTACTTTCAGGGAATTTTAGAGGCATTGATCCACTTTCTGTACTGAGAGGAGTCCAGGGCACTTATACCCCTAAGGGTCCACATCATGCCCTAGCCAATACAGTTAGACTTCACTGAGAAATAAATAGGTATAAGTTCTCAAGTCCATGAGTGTCACGGATGGCTCAGTCGTCGAGGAATGGTTGGAGAATATGGAAATGTGATTTTCACTTCGCGACTACCTCCAACATGAAGGTCCGCTTGGCGATCTTTCAACTATAAGGGAGCGCTCTTCTATGGTGGAAGATACTCTTGTCGCATTTGAACATGAACGTTGAAGATGTGTCATGGGAACTGTTCGAGGAATGGTTTTGAGTGAGGTATATTTCTGAGGAATTCATTGAGCATCAGGTCAATGAGTTCAACACCTTGCAAAAGGGCGACCATACGGTGCCGAAGTACTAGGCTGTTTTTGGAGCTGCTTCAGTATGATCTGCATCAAATTGTTGAGATACTTAAGCTCAACAAGTTCATGTTTGGCCCTAATTTTAGGATTCAACTTTTACTTCAGGTACCATGAGTACAGGACTAAAGAAAGGGTGTTGGACATGTGGGGAGCCACATTACCAACATGACTTCCCAGTGGAGAGGACTAGAGCATCTAGATCAGCTGGACCCACTACCGTGGAATATTTGGGAAAGGCCCATTGGATTCATGCAATGGTAAATAACTGCAAGGAAGAGCACGATTCGACTGTGCTTGAGACGACAAGTATCGTCATTAACTATACCCTTAGTATTTTGATAGATCTCGGTGCTACCGAGAGTTTCATTTCTGATGCAATGCTAAAATAAATTAAGGTAAGGGCATTCAAACATGATGAGTTTAGCTTTTTAGAAATGGATTTTGGAGCCAAACAAAAGGTTGGTGGGAAGGTTACGGGATGTAGCATTAACCTGGGAAAGTTTGTCACCAGGGCCAACCTATACGTCACGATATTGGGATCTTATGACATCGTGATTGATATGGACTGGTTGGAATCGCATTAGGTGATAATCAAGTGTAATAGAAAACGATTTAGCTTAGTCGATGATGAGGGACAAAGACACGTGATTGTAGTTTGGAACCAGGGAGTCTCCCTCAGGTTCATCTCTTTTTTGAAGCTATGGAAGAGCATGTGCAACAAATGTAAGCTTTATGTGATCTCGGTGTTAAACGAAAAGGGAGTAGTGGAATGTCTAGAACACCTTCCGATGGTAAGAGAGTTGGAGGACGTCTTCCTTGAGGAGTTACATGGGATGCCGCCGGAGAGGGAGTTGGAATTTACCATAGACCTAAAACTGAGGACTGAATTGATAGCAAGAACGCCTTATTGTATGTCGACCTCGGAGTTACAGGAGTCAAGAATGAAACTAAAGGAGTTTCTAGACCTAGGACTTATACGTCCAAGTGTGTCACCATGGGGTGTGCCTGTTATATTCATACGAAAGAAAGATGGGTCACGAATACTCTGCATTGACTATCATCAATTGAACAAGGAAACGATCAAGAATCAGTACATGTTGCCAAGGATTTATGATATGTTCGATCAAATGAAGGGCACGACTATGTTTTCAAAGATCAACTTGCGATCAGGGTATCACCAATTATGGATCAAGGAGGATGACGTCCCTAAGACCACCTTTAAGACGAGTTTTGGACATTACGAGTTTACTTTTTTACCATTTGGACTGACAAACATCCCAGGGGTATTTATGAGTTTTATGAATGAGGTGTTCCACGACTACTTGGACAAGTTCATCCAAGTATTCATTGACAATATTTTGATTTACTCTTCGATGATGGAAGAGCTTGACAAGCACTTTTGCTTGGTACTACAGTGTCCATGAGAGAAAAAATTGTATGGGAAATTGTCTAAATGCTTGTTTTATCAACCGGAGATTCACTACTTAGGGCATGTCATCTCCGACGAAGGTATTGTCGTGGATCCAACAAATATCGAGCCTATTATGGAATGGCCTGCATCGATGAATGTCCCAAAAGTGCGCAACTTCTTGGATTTAGCAGGATACTATCGACGGTTCGTTGAGGGTTTTTTGAAGATAGAAAATTCGATTATGGAATTACAGAAGAAGAACAAGAAGTTTGTTTGGACTGAAAAATGAGCGGAGGCATTTTAGAGGATCAAGGAGCTATTGACGACAACATCGATACTATAGGTCCCTGACATGGACGAAGACTTCTTGGTATGCATTGACACATCCAAGGAAGGCTTAGGTGGAGTCTTCATGCAAGACGGTCAAGCGATCGCTTACATCTCGAGAAATTCGAGAAGGCATGAGGAGAACTATGCAACGCACGATTTGGAGTTGTTAGCCATTGTTTATGCCTT
>CBVK0101962519.1:0-12522 GCA_900067695.1 Picea abies | reverse complement strand
TAGTGTTTTGATTCTGAAATGGTGGTTACATGCTTATAATGGAAGGGCCACGTATGGCTTATGTCTATAAATAGATTTATTTGTATATACGCACATTGAATCAATTCAGAATTCACGTTGTTTCTCGGGAAACCTATACCCTTATCCATCTCGGGTGATACCCTAGATAAATCTCCCCATAAAGACACCCTTTTTGAGAAGCTTAGAAGAGGTAGCACTTTGTGTGCAAAGACTCTGCAGAGGCGCAAAAGTCGCAGAATCCCTTGAGGATTTGAAGAATAAGTATTGATCAACGGATGAGATCCTGTCGAGAGATCTGCGGTCATTCACGACCGTTAGATCGAAGGAATAAACGAGGACGTTAAATGCCTTAACCCTTTTTTTTCCTTTATCTTCGCGAGTAGTGAAGAAATCGGGATCGTAGATCCCCAAGGTCCGTGAAAGAATTTGGACCATGGATTCGCGTCCAGGCAGCTTAGGAATGACGCAATGGAGAGACAGGTCTGAGCCGTCAGACCTTGGTCTAAACAGCCAACAACCGTTGGATCTGTTGAGAATTACACGAGGTTTAAACCTCACGCGAAGAGTAGCAGAGCGAGAGCTTCGAGAAAGAGATTGTATCGGGATATCGGCGTTCGGGAGCTCGGGGATCCGGAGGACGAGAGTCCGAGTACTCAACCTCAGAAATCATGACAAGGCGAAATAGATCTGAGCCGCCCGTCTGCAGGAGGACACGTGTCGCGAGATCCTCCCTATCAAGGATTCGGACATCGGGAGTTAGAAGAGGAAGTCTCTTGACCTCACGAATGGCAAAGTTGCGAGAGGATCCTAGATCGTAGATTCTAGGGACCCATCGGAGCCCTATAAGCCGTCGATCTAATCCTTTACTTAGGCGGAAGAGTGAACTCGACTACGTCCCAAAAGTCCCGAAGACATCAGGACCGTCCATGTTGGAGGACAAGTGGCAGAGATCCGTCCATTTTGCGTATCAGGGATTCGTAAGATTGAAGGTAGAAGCCCCGACTCTTGGAGTCACGAAGTCACGAGCCGCGAGATTGCGATATGATCTGGGCCGTCGATCCAAGAGGAAGGACAGCTGTGGGATTTGGCGTCTTGATACCTCGCGTGTCGGGGGTTCGTGAGTTCGGAGGTTGAAAGGAGTCGTTTACGACTTCTCGAGTAGCGAAGTGCTGAGAACCGAGCACGAGAGAACATGTGGCAGAATTTCCTGGTGGGGTTGCGTGATTGACGGGTGGACACGAGTCGCCTAGAGAAGGGAGTCAACGTTCCATTGACTTCTCGCGTCTCAGGGATTCGCGGGATAAGAGCCTGAGAGCTCAACCCTTGGACTTGCAAAGTCCCGAGTAGCGAGAACGCGAGAAGGATAATAAATATCGCTTCTCAGGGGTTCGTGAAGGAGAGGTGCCAAGATTTGACGCTACAACTCGCGAAGTGGCGAGTTGCGAGAAGTGAAAAGAGGAAGTCAACTATTGCTAACTTTCACGTCTCGGGATTTCGGAGAAGAAGAGCACGAGAGATCGACGCTTCAACCTACGAGGTTGCGAGTAGCGAAAAGTGTCGAAGAGAAGTCCCGAAGGAATCTAGACCGTCCATCAAGGGAGACGCGTGGTGAGTGGTCAGAGCTTAGGGAAAGTTCTGAAATCCTGTGGATTGTTGGATCCACACTATCAAGGAATGTTGATCTCCTACACGGATACCCATGCCGAAGTTCATAGATTTGCATGACATGAGTTTTTGGGATCGTTGCATCTCGAACCCCTAGGCACCGAAATCCTGAAAGGATCCAAACCGTCGGATCAGGGGAGGCGTACAGCCATTGATATCCTTTGGAGGGAAACTTGGGAGACTTCATGAATTTCGGGATTTTGAATGGGAAAGGAAGGAGTCATGCATCGCGATTTCCCGAATTGTGAAGGGCTGGTAAGGTCTTTGCCGATTTGAGCGTGGGGTCACAGAATGTGGTCTCGAGGACAAGACCCAAATAGGGATCTTGTACTCGCTAGCCCTATCGGGTTTCGACGTTTCGCTGTGTCGGGGTTTGCAGAGTCGAAAGACTCGACACTCTAGTAGTGCTGAGCCGCGAAGAGCGAAAGGACGCCATACTTGTTCGGTCTGTGGTCGTGACCCACGATCATAGGGAGGTGAATAGGGAAGAACTAGCCTACGCTAGGCCGCCGTAGGACTTCGTTAATTCTGTCCCTTGAGGAAAAACAAAAATTTTATTATGCCGTAGTGGGTATCTGACAAATTGGTATCAGAGCATGGTTACAACACTTGGCTTGCTTGGGCTCATGAACGAGTTGCGCAGAAGCTCCGTTCATAACACTCTTAAAAGGAGTAACCCCCCCTTGTCTTAACCTTCCTAATCAAAAGACGAAGTTAAGAATGAAAAACCCCTACTGTGTGTGTACATGTGAAAATATGAATTATGTACTGGTTATAAATAAATATAAATATTGACTAACAACCAACATTTTTCCTTTTGCACACAAGCGGAAGATCAATCGCGAGAAATTATCAACGCATAGTATGGTGACTCACCAAGAAGTGGGAGAAGGCTCCCACAATAGAGATGAAAAGTCTGACGAAAGAAGGGCAGTAGGGACCCCTACAGATCTAGCTGAGACTGTGAGGAGTCTCATGGTCGAATTACAACGCTGCAAGGCTAACAATGAAAGGATGATGAAAGAACAAGAAAAACAAACAGAAATTAACGCAGTTTTACTGCAGAATTTATCCGATCTACAAAGACAAATGCAACATGAACCTGAAACTCAGAAACATGGTCATATCAGTGGCCACATTGAGAGGAGCACCTCGAAAAAGGTCCACCCCAGAGGTAAAGGACCAGTGTTGAGTGATTCCTCTGAGAAGGAAGTTGGCGATTCAGAAGGCTCTTCTAGCAGCAGGGCCAGTTCTTATTCCCGAAAGAAACATAAGAAGCAAAAGCCTTCCAAAGGTCAAAAATTCGAAGAATTCAGAAAGGCCAAACCACCCTCCTTCGACGGTGAAATAAAGAAGGGAGAGGAAGCAGAGGCCTGGTTACTTGGATTAAAGAAGTATTTCAGAGTCCATGACTTTTCAGAAAATATGAAGGCCCGAGTGGCCACCTTCAACTTGAACGGAAAGGCTTCCATTTGGTGGGAAGACCTTAAGAATATGAAAGGGGTTCGCGAAGAGGACCTGTCGTGGGTACGGTTTGAGAAATACTTTCGGAAGAAGTATTTGTCGGAAAAATATTTCGACGAGAAGACAAGAGTTTTATGAACTCAAATTGGGGCAACTCACTATAGAGGAATATGTCAACAAATTCCTCGACTTGCTGAGATATGTGCCTTATATAAAAGAAGAAAAGGAAAAGGTGCAGCGCTTCATCAGTGGGCTACCCAAGGACTACCGGGATAGAATTGAATTTGATGAGCCAAAGACTCTAGAAGACACTATCTGAAAGACAACCTATTGTCATGAACAGTTTGGGTATCGAGTAGATCCTCGCGAAGGACGGAAACAGAAGAATAGTTCAAGATTTCAGAAAAGGGGAATTAAATCCCCAGGGTTTAAGAACTACAAGAAGAACCCAAGAATGAACTTTCCAGCCCGGAGTATGCACCAGCAGAATTTTCCCTCCTTGAGCGGAAATAAAACTCCTGGACCTGTACCAGTAAAGACTGATAACCCAAAGAGAGAACCTTTGAAATGCTAGGGTTGTGGAGAAGAACATCTCCTGAGAGACTGTCCACACAGACAACATAATAGTCGGAGGATTTATAATGTCCAAGAAGCTATTACAGTCAATGATGTGGCCAGGAGTGTGCTGCAGATTTATGCAACCTTGGATAATAACCAAGCTGACCATCAAGCTTCAGTGGTGGAGATAGAAGGTATGATCTCCAACTATCTAGTGTCTATTTTGATTGACCCTGGTTCAAACTTGAGTTATATAGCCCCTAAAGTTGTTGAGAAGTGTAAACTACAGCCACAAAAACAAACCAAGCCATGGTTGGTACAGTTAGCCACTGGCACCAAAAGAAGGGTAGCAGAGGTCATACCAGCCTGCCAATTGATGTTGGGTGAATTTCCCACCCAAGCAACCCTTAACGTATTACCCCTCGGATCGTACGATCGGTTGATTGGTATGGACTGGCTAGCCGCCCATAAAGCTAGATTGGAATATTACCATAAAACCTTAGAATGTGTGAGCAAAGAAGGAAAAAGGATGACCCTTCAAGGGATCCGAAAACCTGTCTCGGTGAGACAAATATCATCTCTGCAAATGAGAAAGTATTGCCAAAAGGGATGTCCCCTATATGAAATACAGGTGTCGGAAACCATAGAAGGTGACAAACCCAACCTCGAAGATCATCCTACCCTGAGAGAATATAGAGATGTGTTTCCGGAAGAGGTACCGGGTCTACCTCCGAGAAGAGAAATAGAATTCTCGATAGAACTTGCACCGGGAGTGGTGCCAGTGTCTAAGACACCCTACCGGATGAGCACACTTGAGTTAGTTCAATTCAAATTGCAATTAAAAGAAATGATGGATAAGGGTTATATTCGACCCAGCATGTCTCCATGGGGAGCGCCAGTCCTGTTTGTGAAAAAGAAGGACGACACCCTTAGACTGTGTATAGATTATAGACAACTCAATAAGGTAACCATAAAGAACAGGTACCCCTTGCCTAGGATCGATGATCTGTTCGATCAATTGGGAGGCGTGTTTATTTTCTCCAAGATCAACTTGAGATCGGGATACCATCAAGTCCGAATCAAGGGTGAAGACATCCATAAAACTGCCTTCCGGACGAGGTATGGTCACTATGAGTTTGTGGTAGTTCCATTTGGGCTGACCAATGCCCCTGCCACTTTTATGTGCTTGATGAACAATGTACTCAGTAAATTTCTAGATAAATTTGTGCTAGTCTTTATTGATGATATATTAATTTACTCTAAGAATAGAGAAGAGCATGAAGAACATCTTAAGCTTGTGCTGCAAGTACTCAGAGAGCATCATCTCTATGCTAAATTCAACAAATGTGACTTCTTCCAGAAGCAAGTACATTACTTGGGTCATGTTCTATTCGAAGAAGCGGTAGCAGTGGACCCTGAAAAAATCAGGTCTATCATGGAATGGCCTACTCTAAAGGATGTTTCGGATATCAGATCCTTTATGGGATTAGTAGGATATTACAAGAGATTTATAGAAGGATTCTCCAAGATTGGTTGTCCAATCACTACCCTCCAGAAGAAGGGGACAAAATTCCTGTGGACGCAGAAATGTGAAGAAAGATTTCAAACCCTGAAACATCTACTGACCCATGCACCTGTGCTGAAGATTGCCGATACAGAAGTTGATTTCCTCGTGTGCACAAATGCCTGTAAGGAAGGACTCGGAGGAGTCCTTATGCAAGAAGGAAGCGTGATCTGCTATGAATCCCGAAAATTGAACGAGCATGAAGTCAACTATGTGACCCATGATCTAGAACTGGTTGCCATAGTGCATGCCTTGAAAATGTGGAGGCATTACCTCCTGGGAAGAAAATTTGTACTTATGACAGATCACTGTGGATTGCGATACCTGTTTGATCAACCAAAGCTCAATGCTAGACAAGCTAGGTGGATGGCCCTCCTTAGCAAGTTTGATTTCGAGATAAAACACATTAAAGGCAAGGAAAATAGGGTGGTCGATGCCCTTAACAGAAGTATGAACACAATTCACTTGGCAGCGGTGAGCACCTGCAAGACATATGTCAAAGAAAGAGTCATAAATGTACAAAGGACAGATCCATCTGTTCAGACCGTGACCATGTACCTACAACAAGAACCTGCCGGAGTAAAATATGAAGGCTATTAGATCACTGAAAGAGGTCTGCTCACTGACAAAAACAGATTTTATATTCCAGATTGTGACGACTTGAAGAGGTTCATACTGGATGAACTACATAAAAGACCTTATTCTGGTCATCCAGGATACCAGAAAATGATCACTGCTACCAGGAAACAATTTTATTGGCCTGGATTGAAGAAAGAGATAGCCGAGTACCTAGCCAAATGCATAGAGTGCCAACAGGTTAAAGCAGAACATCGACACCTAGCAGGATTATTGCAACCTTTACCAATCCCAGAGTGGAAATGGGACACCATCTCCATGGATTTCATCACTGGATTACCAACCTCAACCAAACAGAATGACGCCATTATGGTGGTGGTGGATAAATTGAGCAAGTCTGCTCATTTCATCCCTGTCAAATCAACTTGCAAGGCAATCGATATCGCCCAGGTATTCATGAAAGAGATATTCAGACTGCATGGTATACCGAAAGAGATCATGTCTGACACGGACACAAAATTTACTTCCAACTTTTGGAAATCACTGATGACTGGTTTAGAGACCAAGTTGCTGTTTAGCACCGCCTATCACCCTCAAACCAATGAATAGACAGAAAGAGTGAATCAAATATTAGAAGACATGTTAAGGATGCATGTAATGCATCAACCCAGGAAATGGGAAGACTACCTGCCACTGGTAGAATTCGCCTACAACAACGGCTACCAAGCATCCCTAAAGATGAGTCCCTTCGAGGTCCTCTATGCTAGGCCGTGTAATACTCTAGTCAGCTGGAGTAATCCCGTAAACATGATATCTTTTGGACCCGACATGTTAAAAGAAATGGAACAACAAGTGACTCAGATAAAACAAAATTTGAAGGTCGCTCAAAACCGACAGAAAAGTTATGCCGACCAAAAGAGAACTCTAAGAGAGTTCAAAACGGGAGACCATGTATATCTCAGAGTTAGACCCAGGAAGAGTTCCCTAAAAATGGGAGCTTGTGCCAAGTTGGCACCTCGGTATTGTGGACCCTTTGAGGTTCTAGATAGAGTGGGACCTGTAGCCTATCGGCTAGCACTTCCTCCCACAGTCAAAGCACATAATGTTTTCCATGTTTCATTATTGAAGAAATATGTACATGATGCTAATCATATAATTGATTGGTCTGTGATTCAGGTGGAACCAGAGGGAGAATTTCTACCAGAACCCCAATGCATACTGGACAGAAAGGAAACCCCACTCCAGAACTGAACCATTGCATAGGTCAAGGTGTAGTGGAAACATTTTGGCCCAGATGAGGCTACGTGGGAAATGGAGGATGCCATGAAACATGCATATCAATTTTTGTTTACATCTGTACATGCAGGTCATGTTGATAGATAGAACATCGAGGATGATGTTCCTTTAAGGGGGAGGGAATTTTAACACCATGTTTCCCCCAGTTTGTAAAAAAATAACTATATTGGCCAAGTATTGTGGCAAACTCAAAATGTGAATGTGTGATGTAAATAGACCTTGCGAAAAAGGTCGATGAATGTGAATAATATTATGAATATATATATTGCAGGACTGCTGAGAGGGGAATATGATGGAAAAGAGACCACGATGGCTGGATAAAGGTGGTGGAAGGCACCTGGAATGGTGGCATTAACTTCCACCAAAAACCAATACCGTATTTGGTCTTCACTGGCCTGGAGAACCAAGAGTGGCTCGCTGGCCCGAAATTAATTACTCGCAGGTTGGTAGGTGGATGGATCCCCATGTGTAATGAGTGATGGGGGTAAATCGCCCATCTGTGGACCATCCTGACACCTGACCACCGTGAGGGGGATTGTGCCACACACAACCTCGCCGGAAAGGAAAAAGGCAGGAGGTGTGGGTGATCAGGGGATAGACGCAAGGGAAGGAGGAAGAACTCTGGAGATATGTAGAGTGAGTGATAGCAAAGAAGGGGGAGAGTAACCCTCGTTCTTGGTCACTGGAAAACTGAGACACAGTCTCGCATCATCGTGGTATCAGCTCGGGGGTGGCTAGTGGTAAATCCGTTGGGAGTCGCTGAGCCTACAACGAGCACCCCTCTCAGCAGTTGCACTCATTTCTTGTGTTATTTTTGATAAGTGTTTTACATCTTGCACCTTGAAATTCATATGCTGGCATATATGCTCATAGTCTGTGCAGTTTTATAAATGGTCTGAGTATGAGACTGCCTATGTAGTGTTTTGATTCTGAAATGGTGGTTGCATGCTTATAATGGAAGGGCCATGTATGGCTTATGTCTATAAATAGATTTATATGTATATATGCACATTGAATCAATTCATAATTCAAGTTGTTTCTTGGGAAACCTATACCCTTATCCATCTCGGGTGATACCCTGGATAAATCTCCCCATAAAGACACCCTTTTTGAGAAGCACTTTGTGTGCAAAGACTCTGCAGAGGTGCAGAAGTCGCAAAATCCCTTGAGGATTCGAAGAATAAGTATTGATCAATGAATGAGATCCTGTCGGGAGATCTGCAGTTATTCACAACCGTTAGATCGAAGGAATAAATGAGGGCGTTAAATGCCTTAACCCTTTTTTTTCCTTTATCTTCGCGAGTAGTGAAGAAATCGGGATTGTAGATCCCCAAGGTCCGTGAAAGAATCTGGACCATGGATTCATGTCCAGGAAGCTTAGGAACGGTGCAATGGAGAGACAGGTCTGAGCCATCATACCTTGGTCTAAACGACCGACAGTCGTTGGATCTGTCGAGAATTACATGAGGTTTAAACCTCACGTGAAGAGTAGCAGAGCGAGAGCTTCGAGAAGGAGATTGTATCGGGATATCGACGTTCGGGAGCTCGGGGATCCAGAGGACAAGAGTCCGAGTACTCAACCTCAAAAATTGCGACAAGGCGAAATAGATCTAAGCCGCCTGTCTGCAGGAGGAAACGTGTCACGAGATCCTCCCTATCGGGGATTCGAACATTGAGAGTCAGAAGAGGAAGTCTCTTGACCTCACGAATGGCGAAGTCGCGAGAGGATCCTGGACCGTAAATCCTAGGGACCCATCGGAGCCCTATAAGCCTTCGATCTAATCCTTTACTTAGGCAGAAGAGTGAACTCGACTACGTCCCAAAAGTCCTGAAGACATCGGGACTGTCCATGTTGGAGGACAGGTGGCAGAGATCCGTCAATTTCACGTATCGGGGATTCGTAAGATTGAAGGTAGAAGACTTGACTCTTGGAGTCATGAAGTCAGGAGCTGCGAGATCGTGATATGATCCAGACCATCGATCCAAGAGGAAGGACAGCCGTGGGATGTGGCGTCTCGATACCTCGCGTGTCAGGGGTTCGTGAGTTTGGAGGTTGAAAGGAGCTGTTTATGACTTCCTGAGTAGCGAAGTGCCGAGAACCGAGCACGAGAGAACACATGGAAGAATTTCCTGGTGGGGCCGCGTGATTGACGGGTGGACACAAGTCGCTTGGAGAAGGGAGTCGACGTTCTGTCGACTTCTCGCATCTCGGGGATTCGCGGGATAAGAGCCTGAGAGCTCAACCCTTGGACTTGAGAAGTCTTGAGTAGTGAGAATGCGAGAAGAATAATAAATATCGCTTCTCGGGGGTTCGTGAAGGAGAGGTGCCAAGATTTGACGCTACAACTCGCGAAGTGGCGAGTTGCAAGAAGTGAAAAGAGGAAGTCAACTATTGCTGACTTTCACGTCTCGGGATTTCGGAGAAGAAGAGCACGAGAGCTCAACGCTTCAACCTGCGAGGTTGCGAGTAGCGAAAAGTGTCAAAGAGAAGTCCCGAAGGAATCTGGACCGTCCATCAAGGGAGACGCGTGGTGAGCGGTCAGAGCTCAGGGAAAGTTCCGAAATCCTGTGGACCGTTGGATCCACACTATCAAGGACTGTTGATCTCCTACACGGATACCCATGCTGGAGTTCAGAGATTTGCATGACATGAGTTTTTGGGATCGTTGCATCTCGAACCCACGGGCACCGAAATCCTCAAAGGATCCAAACCGTCGGATCATGGGAGGCGTACAACTGTTGATCTCCTTTGGAGGGAAACTTGGGAGACTTCATGAATTTTGGGAATTTGAATGGGAAAGGAAGGAGTCATGCATCGCGATTTCCCGAATCGTGAAGGGCTGGTAAGGTCTTTGCTGATTTAAGCGTGGGGTCACGGAATGTGGTCATGAGGACAACACCCAAACAAGGATCTTGTACTCGCTATCCCTATCAGGGTTCGACGTTTCACTGTGTCGGGGTTTGCAGCGTTGAAAGACTCGACACTCTGGTAGTGCTGAGCTGGGAAGAGCGAAAGGATGCCATACTTGTTCGGTCTGTGGTCGTGACCCACGATCACAGGGAGGTGAATAGGGAAGAACTAGCCCACACTAGGCCCTCGTAGGACTTTGGGGATTCTGTCCCTTGAGGAAAAGAAAAAATTTTATTATGCCATAGTGGGTATCTGAAAATTCAATACTTTTTGGGGAATGATCTTTGTGGGTTGGAAATGTTTCACAAATCTTTAGCTTAGATGTGATGTTAAGGGGTATTTATTTTGCTAGTGATTAAAAATACTTGTACATAGTTTCATCCATTTTCTTAGGACAATCATTAAGGATTCATACTTGGCCTTGTGTATTTTGTTAACACAATTCGTTTTGGTCTAGTTGGTCTACATTCTTGTTTTATGAGTTCAACTATATTATGCATTGTAAGGTACTATATCTATTATAATAATTGAAAACATAAATATCACATATAATAACAACGGAACAACACAATAGATGAAACCACAATACCAAAATAATACCTTTATTGATAGGAAACAATGTTCACTTTCTTCTTTGAGGGGGAAAACTCCAACAGAGCAACGCTCTATTACAATAATTCTCAATACAAACTATCCAATACCTCTTACTCTTATTTATACTAATTCTATCTTCTAAAGAAACTTCTATAGGAAGATATTTCTAGAAGCAGAAGCTTTTATTAGGTCTTCTTACATTGACTTATTCTCCCTTATTTAATAGGCCTTATTAACTAATGTCGGCCTTTATTACATAGAAAACATATCATACTAACTAATGATCCATAAGAGGGGTTAGGATCTGATCCTAACATGCCCTCCCCCTTCAAAAGTGGCATTGTCCTCAAGGTTGAAGATGTGGAAATTTATGGAGTATGGCCAATGGTTCCCAAGTCACATCCTTGTTGGCAAATGTTTAACAGGTAGCGTATGCTTGTCATTGATGGAAAGTACAACAGTGAAGATCGCAGGATTAGAGTGTGCATCGATGGAAAAACAGGAACAACGTATGCTCAGGAGGAACAACGTCGAGGAGAACGCGCACAACAAAGCTCAAGATACAGGAGCTCGCAGAGGAGAAGGAAGACAAAGGTCGAGGCCATTGAGAACTTGTAATTCTCCCAAGGTTGGGAGGAAAGTGTGCAAAGCTCAGGAGGGAGCACAGCTGTCGTCAGATCGGCTAAAGAAGAAGATCTGGACCGTTGGTTTCTACGTCCAGGAGGAGCTCAGGAGAAGCCTACAGAAGGGAGAGATCGAGAGCCGTTGGATCTCATTCAGAAATCCCATCAGCCGTCAGATCGGACAAGAGCTGCACGAGGTTTACCATCGGGAAAAGCCAAGGTGAAATCCTGAAAGGAGGGTTGACTCATCGGGGTTTCACATATCGAGAATCCCGTGAGCCAATGCATTGCGGCATTGAAAAGCTTGAAACCCCGACGAGTGGTAAGACTGCGGTCACGGGGATAACGGTCATATGGGCCAGGAGCCTAGCCAAGAGAGCTAGTGCGTAAAGAGCGTGTCGGGATTCGAGGGATCGCGAATCCTGAGGACATACATGTTTCAACATTGGAAAGTACGAAACCCCGATGAGGAGGTTTGGCTGTGGTCATATAGGGGGAGGTCACGTGGACCACGAGCTTAGCCGGAGGGCTAATTGAAGTTAGAGGCGTTATATCTGAGCGTAGGGTCCGACCACCATTGGATCAAGGAAAACCTGCACAATCTTTAAAAAGTGCAAGGAGTAGAGGGCTCACAAATCCCAGAAGCAGGAGGACCGTCCATCTCAGGGGGTTATGTGGACCGTTGATCCGAATCCCTATCGGGGTTTTGAGGATCGAGTGTTGGAAACGTCAAAGAATATTGATATCAAGAATCCCGAAATCGTGATGAGTGAAATCCTGACTGAACCTGAACCGTCAGATCAAGATGTGATCTAGACCATTGACCCGACTCACGTCAGCAGACCACGTCAGTTAGGAACACGTGGCACAACCAGGTAATGACAAGTGTCAGACTGATTCAACATTTTAGGCACATGTAAGTCATGAATCAGAGTGACACGTGGCAGTATTCAACATGTGTCAATCCACGTGTGACGTCAGCAGATGGACACCATGTCGGAGTTTCGAGGATCGCATTTTGGAAATATCAAAGAAACATTGCAACAGGAATCCCGATTTCTTGATATGCAAAATCGCGACTTAAATCGCAGCCGTTGAATCAAGATCAAATCTGGACCGTTGATTCCAGTCAATGGAGAGGCATCGAGGATCGAGAGTTGGACATGTCAAATAATATTGACATCAGGAATCCCGATATCGCGATAGGTGAAATCGCGATGTAATCTAAATCGTCAGATCAAGTGTTGATC